>CAJNDS010002423.1:0-45000 GCA_905221605.1 Symbiodinium natans
ATTCGACTTTTTTTGACAAAGCTTCGATTGCGTGCTCTTGTCTTTAATTTTCCAAAATGGCCAAACAGAAATTCAAGGCACACTGAAATTTGACAGAAGATTGAGCAGAAGAAACTCTGCTTTCTTTTTAGGCTGGGGTGCCCTTGATTCTTTGTCTTTCGTTTTTGGTTGCGTGTTGCAATTCTTCCCTGGATTCAGCACCATTCAACGAATTTTCAAAATTTCTAAAGTCTCGAAAATGTTGAAAAAACCCTCAAAAATCAACACTTGATCAGTTAAATTTGTTAAATTTACTCTGGTGTTTCGCTCGCTTCGCTCGCACTTATTCACATTCTGGAAATACACTTTGCAATTTTCAGGTGGTTTGGCTTGGGCGTCGCGCGCAACCTTAACGAATCAACACCAGGGTTGAACTCGTCTCGTCCCGCAGTTGATTTCTGTCCAAACGGCACTGTCAGAGGCTTTTAAAAACACTTGTTTCAAAGCATTGAACTTTTCCAAGCTGTTTCCACCGATGTTGACTCTGCACCCTTCTTTTATCCTCTTCTGCCTTCAGGCCTTGCACCAAAACCTGGAGAATCTGAAACCCAAGATGAGGGGCAGCAAAGTTGATCGAAAAGGTAGGGAAGCTCCAGTGACCTCCACAGTTAGAGAAAGTTCCGGTTCCAAACAAGTTCACACTTTGCCGCCTTGCTGCCTGCTGTTCTAATTTTGGGGAAGACTGACACAGGACTTCGACTGGAACCGACTGAGAGGCTTTTTTTGTTTTACTCGCAACAAGGAGCTGTGAAAGCCAGATCTGGCTTCCCGTGTGTGAAAAAAACGCCACAACTGGGCCCAAAAATGGCTCCTAAACTTGGGTTCCAAATTTGAGGCTCCAATCTGGGTGGCCTTGTATGTTCACACAGGAAATCCAAAATCTAGGGCCCGTTTTCGGTGCCCAGAATTGAGCTGCTTTTGGAACCCATTTGAGTTCAATAATAATTGAAAATCAACTCACAGACAAACAAGGTTTTTTCTATTCGATACTGTTTGCATCAACACTCAAGAAAACAAAAAACGCGGTTGATACGCGTCTTATCTTGCTAAACTTGTCTTTAGCTGGCATTCAAGACAACAGTCTTGCATTGTTCCCGTGCGATCTTTCTCGCACTGTGGAGGTCACTTCGACTTTCCTACCTTTTGGAGTTGATTCCTTGCCCTCTTTTTGTGTCTCCAAATCCACAGACCTTTCACCAGCAGAACCCAGCCGACAGACACGCAAACGCACACCACCCACTGAAGCCACTTTGCACCCACATAACAACACACACCATGACACACACAACTCTCTGCCAAAACGCCGAAACCACAACACCACACACCCATTCAAGAAAACGATGTGAACACACACACACACACACAGACACCACTGCAAGACTGCAAGGTCACTGTTTTTTTTGGGTGTCATTCTGCGACTCCATGCCTTACCACCCTTTACCCACACACTGACACTTTTCTTGCACACTAAAGCCAAAAGGCAACAGAAACGGCACACACAGCAACCAAAAATGAAGGCACAGAAAGGCACCACACAGCGACCAAAAGAAGGTGCAGACGGACCAAGAAAAAACAAGGTTTTTGCAGTTCTTGCAAAAATTTAAAAAAAAACCAATTACAAAAAAAAACAATTACACTGACCTCTCATCATGGCCAGAACGACTTGAGAGTCGCCCGGCCTCGATTTCCATTCCCATTCGACTTTTTTTGACAAAGCTTCGATTGCGTGCTCTTGTCTTTAATTTTCCAAAATGGCCAAACAGAAATTCAAGGCACAGACAGAAGATTGAGCAGAAGAAACTCTGCTTTCTTTTTAGGCTGGGTGCCCTTGATTCTTTGTCTTTCGTTTTTGGTTGCGTGTTGCAATTCTTCCCTGGATTCAGCACCATTCAACGAATTTTCAAAATTTCTAAAGTCTCGAAAATGTTGAAAAACCCTCAAAAATCAACACTTGATCAGTTAAATTTGTTGAATTTACTCTGGTGTTTCGCTCGCTTCGCTCGCACTTATTCACATTCTGGAAATACACTTTGCAATTTTCAGGTGGTTTGGCTTGGGCGTCGCGCGCAACCTTAACGAATCAACACCAGGGTTGAACTCGTCTCGTCCCGCAGTTGATTTCTGTCCAAACGGCACTGTCAGAGGCTTTTAAAAACACTTGTTTCAAAGCATTGAACTTTTCCAAGCTGTTTCCACCGATGTTGACTCTGCACCCTTCTTTTATCCTCTTCTGCCTTCAGGCCTTGCACCAAAACCTGGAGAATCTGAAACCCAAGATGAGGGGCAGCAAAGTTGATCGAAAAGGCAGGGAAGCTCCAGTGACCTCCACAGTTAGAGAAAGTTCCGGTTCCAAACAAGTTCACACTTTGCCGCCTTGCTGCCTGCTGTTCTAATTTTGGGGGAAGACTGACACAGGACTTAGACTGGAACCGACTGAGAGGCTTATTTGTTTTACTCGCAACGAGGAGCTGTGAAAGCCAGATCTGGCTTCCCGTGTGTGAAAAAACGCCACAACTGGGCCCAAAAATGGCTCCTAAACTTGGGTTCCAATTTGAGGCTCCAACCTGGGTGGCCTTGTATGTTCACACAGGAAATCCAAAATCTAGGGCCCGTTTTCGGTGCCCAGAATTGAGCTGCTTTTGGAACCCATTTGAGTTCAATAATAATTGAAAATCAACTCACAGACAAACAAGGTTTTTTCTATTCGATACTGTTTGCATCAACACTCAAGAAAACAAAAAACGCGGTTGATACGCGTGTTCTTATCTTGCTAAACTTGTCTTTAGCTGGCATTCAAGACAACAGTCTTGCATTGTTCCCGTGCGATCTTTCTCGCACTGTGGAGGTCACTTCGACTTCCCTACCTTTTGGAGTTGATTCCTTGCCCTCTTTTTGTGTCTCCAAATCCACAGACCTTTCACCAGCAGAACCCAGCCGACAGACACGCAAACGCACACCACCCATTGGGCGTCGCGCGCAACCTTAACGAATCAACACCAGGGTTGAACTCGTCTCGTCCCGCAGTTGATTTCTGTCCAAACGGCACTGTCAGAGGCTTTTAAAAACACTTGTTTCAAAGCATTGAACTTTTCCAAGCTGTTTCCACCGATGTTGACTCTGCACCCTTCTTTTTTATCCTCTTCTGCCTTCAGGCCTTGCACCAAAACCTGGAGAATCTGAAACCCAAGATGAGGGGCAGCAAAGTTGATCGAAAAGGTAGGGAAGCTCCAGTGACCTCCACAGTATGCTCCTAGATAAGACCTAAAGCCATATGGTCAGTTCTCCCAAATTAGGGTGTCCCTTTTTGGGAACCCAAAATTCCAGCTGCTGCCTTATATATTACGGACCCCGAAAGGGACCATCCTTTTGAGAAGTGACCATAAAGGTTCATGCCCATAATGCCCGGCTAAACCCTAAAGCCCTAAAGCCCTAAAGCCCTAAAGCCCCAAAGCCCCAAAGCCCTAAAGCCCTAAAGCCCTAAAGCCCTAAAGCCCTAAAGCCCTAAAGCCCCAAACCCTAAAACCCTAAAGCCCTGAAACCCTTATAAACCCTTCCCGAGGTCAGCATCTACTACGTGGGCACCGCCCATGCCTCGGCTGCTGCGAAGGCGGAGGAGGAGCAACTTCGCAGGCAGGAGGGGTGGGAGGTCCAAGAGTAGGGTTTAGGGTTTAGGGTTTAGGGTTTAGGGTTAAGGGTTTAGGGTTTAGGGTTGGGGTTTAGGGTTCAGGGTTTCGGCTTTAGGCTTTGGGCTTTAGGCTTGAGGCTTTAGGGTTTAGGGTGTAGGGTTTAGGGTGTAGAGCTTAGGGTGTAGGGTTTAGGGTTTAGGGTGTGGGGAAGGAAGTGGACAGGGGAAACGAGTTCTTGAAATGGCTTCACTAGCTTCTGAAGGGTTTGGGATTCTAGGACTTTTGAGCTTAGAGTTCGGCCTGCTGATGGTCCTCCGTCGGTTTGGGGAGTAGGGTTTAGGGGCTGACGAAGATGGTTTGCATTGCCCACGGTACCCCACAGAACCCTAGACCCGCTCGGCATGGCGGGCGGCAACAAAACCTTAAGCTAAATCGAGAGGTTTCCCAGAAAACCCTAAACCCTAAGCCCTAAACCCTGCTTCTCGTGCCTTTGCGTAGCAAGACTTTCGGGGATGGCGCAGCAGAGAGAGAGAGAGAGAGAGAGAAACCCTAAACCCCACACCACTGCGAGTGGTGAGAGGAGCTGCCCAAAACACGAAACTTGGGATGTGCCCCCTTATACTAAGAGTCCTTGGGGATTATCGTGCCCCCAATTAAGGTTTTTGCAAATGTCAGGAGGAATGATCAAATCTGGCTGCCAGATATATCCGCCGACTTCAATCACCCCCTCCTGACATCCGCAAGTAAGTGCCATGGAAGCTGACCAATGCAACGTTTGCCAAGCCACCATCACTTGAAACCCCACCCACCGAGTTCAAACAGCTACCAACTACTGGTGAGGTTCGGTGTCTTCATGGCGGAGTACGTGGACATCTGGCTTTCTGCTCAGACATCGTCCACAGGAAGGCTGGCAGGGCACGTGCAGATCTATGACCTGCAGGGCTTGAGCCTTTGGCCACTGGGCCTTGCATCAAGAGCTTTTTGGGGTTTCGGGGGTTAGGGCAGACAGTGGTTTGGAGACCTGCTGCAAAAAAATAGGGCAGTCCTGGGTTATAAAGGGTTTAGGGTTTACGGTGTTTTTTTTCAGGCATCGAGTTTCCTGCATACTTCGCGCTCGGCTTAGCCGAACTTGAACCTCCAAGCCACAAATGCCTCACCCTAAACCCTAAACCCTAAACCCTGGTCGGTTCTGGAGACTTGCTCCCCCAGTATTGTACCGCCAGTTCCCTGCAGAGTGTCCGAGAGGTCAGCTAAGTGGGTGAGAAAAAAAAACTAAACCCTAAACCCCAACAACGCGACTTCTTGGCCGGTGAGGGACGGAATGCGCCAGACGATGCGAGAAGTGCACGAAGCCAACAACCAAACGGCAAAGAATCCCAATGCCAGCTATAGTCCCTACATGTCTAAGACGCCCCTAAACAACCCCTAGATTACCCCCTGCTTACCCCTCAATAACCCCTAAATATGCCCAAAAACAATGCTAAGGTCTGTTTGAAAAAGGGACCTTAGGGAAGCTTATGGAGCCTCAGGGAGGGTTACGTACCCTCCCTTAAGAACCCTCGACTAAGGCAAGTCTCCAGCGGGGCATTGGTTGAGAAGCTCAAGATTCTTCTGGGTGCAGGGCAGCCACTGGACCAGGAGATGTAGACGTAATCAGTTTTTTTCTGAAGTACGTATATACATGTGTATGTATGTGTGTACATATACACACACACACACACACACACATATATATATATATACACATATTATTTGTGTACAGATATTTATGTATTTATACTATGGGATACCCAAATGCTGCATGGCGAGCTGGCGGTTTCCCTTCGCTGCCGCTACCTGAAGGTCGAGTAGTCAGTTGGTGTCAGCTATCGACTGGTTGACTTAGATATCTTTACGATGTGCAACGCTCAGCCGAGTTCAGCCTAAAGTTTTCGAGTTTAGGGTTTAGGGCTTTAGGGTTTAGCGAGTAGTTCCCTAGCCACGAGTGCTGGGTTTGTGCTTCGCGCCTGTGTGTCAGCATACTTACCCGGCAGACTTCAGAGGCTTGGATGTAAAAGGGTTTAGGTTCCGAACTTCGTGCGGATTGTCTGTGGTGCCCTGCAGCTCAGGCACTACATGGAGCAGGCTGGTGCCAGTAGTACATCCCCCCATATATACCCTTCATATACCCTTTAAGGGATTGCAGAGGGTACCTCATTCCCTCATACCCTACTAACCAACAGTGAGGAGACTGCGGTAGGTATGAGAGGACAATGAGGGACAGTGCTTGCCCAGAAAGCCCAACACCCCTCGATTAAGGAATGTGCCTGAATCATATAGAGATCCTTAATGTGGTTTAAGATATAACTATGTCTTACTGAATAGGGGCGTATAGAGAGAGCTTCTTTGGGTGAGTCTTAAAGACAGAGTCGAAAAAGCTGTCTGTCTTTCCGTGCATCATGCCTCCTCTTCTTACTGTTGGTTAGAATGAGGGCATGAGGGAATGAGGTTCCCTTATATCCCCCTATAAATACCGTTTAGGGGATTATGTCGGGTACCCTACATAGTCCCTGAAATTAGTCCATAGACAGTCTTGCGTCTTGCGAGTCTCTTCACAGCTCGTCATGCCTCGGTCCTCGTCCGCCTTCCTTTCTCATGGCCTGGAATTTCATGCAAGGGACCGCCATAAAAGGTTTAGGGTTTAGGGTTAGGGTGTAGGGTTTAGGGTTTAGGGTTATAGGTTTAGGTTTAGGGTTTCGGGTTTAGGTGTCGGAATCAATTATCTAATAGCGATCCGTAGGGTCCCCTTTTTAAGTATAGCTCTGAATCCCCCCCCCCCCCCCCAAAAGAAAAAAAGAGGCTTGTTCTAATTCTTATTAAGGCCCCTATATTATGCCTGGGGCTTCTTGTGTTGCGTGCAGCCTCGAGCCTGTGGCACAGAGGGAGCAGACTTTGTCGGTTGCACGTGTGCGGAATGTGAGGGACTCAGTCAACGGTTTAGGGTTTAGGGTTTAGGGTTTAGGGTTTAGGGGCGTAGCTGTCTCTACTGACGTCCCCGGCAGGGTTGGATCTCACCCCGGACGGCATCCAAAATCCACGACTCTCAGCTGAAAGAAGATTGCCACATCCCCATTGTTACCGGGCTTGCACCGGGCTTTGGCTTACGAATAGGAATAATGAAGAGCGAAAAGGTTTGTGTTCTCTGTTGCGAAGAAATATGCGAAGAGAGTCAGCGATGAGGTCTGCAAGAGACCGGGGATAGCAAGGGAAGCCCTAAACCCTAAACTCCCTAAACCCTAAACCCTGAACCCCAAATGTGTTCGCAACGCACTTCCACCGCGCCTAAGACGTCAGTGTGTCGACCTGCGGTCGCTACAAGAATCCGAGTCCTAGGACCAATGAAGTTTAGGGTTTAGGGTTTAGGGTTCAGGGTTTAGGGTTTAGGGTTTAGGGTTAGGGTTTAGGGTTTAGGGTTCAGGGTTCAGGGTTCAGGGTTCAGGGTTTAGGACTTAAGGTGTCGAGCAGCATCCCAACGGAGCTTCAGAAGCTGTGCCCCGGCCTGACGTTGAGGTCTTTGCGGGCTTTTTGACGCTTCAAGCCTGCTGTGGTTGAGGGTGGTTGCTCAGGGTTTCGGGAGGGAGGGCTGAAGGTTGCTCCCTCAAGCAGGGCGGACCCAGAAGCCCGTCGCAAAAAGGGTTTTAAGGTTTAGGGGTTTGGGGTGTAGAGGTTCAGGCTAGACTTTAGTCCAGTAGCCAAAAGAGGTTTAGGCTTAGGGTTGTACTAAACCCGATTGGGTAGCGGCAGAGGGGTAGAGGGAAATGTCCCCTTAAACGTCCCCCTCCCACATCTGAAACCCGTAGCCCCAACGCCGCCTTCGCCTAAGCACCCTAAACCAAAAAAACTAAACCATAAACCCCCAAACCCCCAAACCCCTAAACCCCTAAACCCCAGCCCTAAACCCTAAACCCTAGACCCTAGACCCTAAACCCTAAACCCTAAACCCTAAACCCTAAACCCTAAACCCTAAACCCTAAACCCTAAACCCTAAACCCTAAACCCTAAACCCTAGCCCTAAACCCTAAACCCGACACCACCCCTCCTGCAGTCGCAGACCTCGGATCCTCGAGCCGAGAACCCGAGGTTGGGCCCCAGTGCAGCTGCCCTGCCTGCGCTGCTGAAGAACCCACAGTGGAGCCCCCGTTGTGTTTAGGGTTTAGGGTTTAGGGTTTAGGGTTTAGGGTTTAGGGTTAGGGGTTCAGGGTTTAGGGCTCGCGGGTTAGGGGTTCAGGGTTGTGGTCGAGTAGGTTCAACTGCACGGCTGGAGGTGTGAGCACATGCTACTTCGCAGATGCAGTTGGGAAAGCTTGGGCGTTGCACTGGAGATTCGAACTATGGAGGGTGGTGGCCTCAAGAGCTGGTTAGGGTTTCGGGTTCAGGGTTGAGGGTCACATCATAGCTATCTTGGCGAGAGAAGGGGATTCAGAAGTGTGGCCAATGAGATTTGTGAGGTTGAGTTCGTGTTCGATTAGTTGTCATGGGCAATGGTGCCAAGCCTAAACTCGGGAACCCCATAGTAACCCTACAAGCCCATGACATCCCTGAACCCTATGGGCCATCTTAACCCCCTAGCCCTAAACCCTAAACCCTAAACCACCATAAAGACCCTGTAAACCCCAAGAAGCGAGGACAGCAGCCGTGCAGCGACCGCCCTTCCCGACTGAGGAGTAGCCACCATTTAGGGTTTAGTGCTTAGGGTTTAGGGTTTAGGGTTAGAGACCTCGTTCAAAAGAGGGTTTAGGGCTTATTGGGGGTTTTAGGTCTTAGGGTTCATAGGCTCCAGGGGTTTAGGGTTTATTCGGGTGAGGGCTTGGGCTTTAGGGGCTCTTCACCCATAAAGTGCCGGAGCTCGCTTGCCTCAGAGCGCAAAGAAGCGCTGGTCGACTGCTCTTATTACACTGGGCACGGCAGTAGGAGAGTGTCTAAGACTGTCTTTTGCGAAGTCCGAGCTGACCCTGTGAGCCGCAGCACCAGATATGCCCCACACGGCCAAGGGTCCGCCAGTGCCGCCAGTGGTGAGCTCCGAGAATGGCATGCTGGACATCGTCCTAACGTTGGATCGTGCAACGGTCACCACATCCTCAGGCAGGGACGAATGTCAAGCACATACCCTTCCAAGTTTCACAATGCAAGAGAAGTTGTGATTGCAGTCCCCTAAACACTAAACCCTAAGACCCTAAACCCCTAGAGCCTAGAGCACTGTCAGGCATCACGATGAAGACGAGGGCCTACAATGGGACAGTGCCGGGGCCAACGATCCGGGTGCGACCGGGTGATGACCTTCGGGTGCACTTCAAGAACTTGCTGCCGGACCAGGGAAGCTCATACGTACACAATGAGTTCCTTAGTTGTAGAGTTGGTAACCTTTAACCTTGTTGGGGTGGTATAGTCCCCTTATTATTCCCAAAGGTTAACCTTTAGTCCCCCCCAGGTACTGGACAACTAAGGTTCTCAGCTGCCGACGAGTCTAACGTGCACTTTCATGGGCTTTATGTGAGTGGAGAGCTTCCTTCAGACGATGCCACCGTGACAGTTCTGCCAGGCGAAGACAGAGTGTACGTGACATCCATATCTTCGGATCCTTAGGCGCTGAATGAGTACACTTTTTTACACTTTCTGGGGATGCTGAAATCCCCTATATTCCCCTATAAAACTGAAAGTCTACACTTTCGGGGGGGCTTAGCAACTAAGGATCACATGCCTGGAACGCACTGGCTGCACCCTCATCGGCATGGCTCCACTGCACTGCAGGTCGGCGGGGGCGCGGCGTCGGCGCTGATTGTGGAGGACCCTCCAGGAACTTTGCCATCTGAGGTGGAGGGAGCGCCTGAAGTGATCCTGATGGTAACTGGGTCATGGTTGAAAATCATGTTTATGAATACTTGATATACTTAAACTTAAACCCGACAACTAGCAAAAATGATTGTTTTTAAATGGTACCCCAACCATGTTGCAGGTCATGCAGATGGACTTGCAAGAACTTGAGAGAATTCGCGGGACTCCTGGTTTGGGGTGGCGGGTGGCACCATAACAACATTGGTGAACGGCGAGATCAAGCCGAGTATTCCTGTGGCTGCAGGCGAGTGGACGCGCTTCAGAGTAGTATACGCTGGGTGGCTGGCCGAGGAGTTGTCGTTCCAGATCATTGGATGTGAGATGGCGCTCCTTGCAAAGGACGGTGTGTACATTCGAGACTTTCCTCGAATGTTGCTTGGCTCTGCATCCATAGCCGTTGGGGGCAGAGCTGACCTCATGGTGCGCTGTCCCAGTGTAAGCTCAGAGTACCAGGTCACATGGGCAGGCGACCTCCTTGCAACGGTGACCACTGGAGCCGAACAGAAGCCTTCGGTTGATCTTGAGCCGTGGAGCCCAACATACCCAGCATATCTTGAAAGTCTTCTAAACACGGAGGCATCCTTGGGTTGCTCCTGTGTCACGAAGTTGGATCGCCGTGATGTGAATGGCCGCCGTTTTGAGAAGGAGGACATTCTGCATCAGAGCTATCTGGGTGCAGTGGTTGAGCGCGAGATCAGCGCCAGAGAGCATCCTTACCACCAGCATGTCTACCCATTCCAGATCATCTCGGGCTTTGGCGCAGGCGACAATGACAGACGCGGCAGTGGCAACATTGATGCCAACTACTTTCTGGCCGGTGACTGGCACGACACCATCGAGGGGGCTGGCGTTCTCAGGTACAAAGCCATGCGTTTTACCGGAAAGGTTGCTTGGATGTGAGAGGTGCAAACCCTTGAATAGCCTCCTTTGTGACTGTAGTGCAACATAGTGCAACATACCTTTTGATGCTTCCAGCACAGGCCTTCCCTTACTTGTCGCACCGGCATTTGTTCTCTGGTGATTGTTTGGGACTGTGCGCCAGGTCATGCTCCATTGCCATCGGTTGGACCACGAGGACGTGGGGATGATGGCCGTTGAAATCGTCAACGACTCCGGTCCTTGTGTGTGTGGCGCAGTTCCACTGGAAGGGTGGGAAATTGCAATCGTCGTCGGGGCCTCCATCGTCGGAGCTTGCCTGGTAAGCCTTGGACTCATCTTAGGAAACAACAGGATGCAACATGGCTCATGGAGCATTTGCTGTGGTAAGCGTGCAGCGAACGTACTACCGGCGTGAGAGCTGACAACAAAAGCCTTCATAGCTGAATCCCAGTGCAGCCGGTGGCTGCACCAATGATTTTGGAAGTTCCGAGCTCTTGTGCGAAGCGGTTTTGACCGAAGTCACACTTTGCACCACGAGCGTCTGTGGCATACAATGCAGCATGCATTGCTCACAGGCGTTTGTATGTGTGACGGTTGTGGCATTTTGCGAAGCAAAGCTGCAACCCTTGCACTCAGACGCAAGACGTTTCGTCTGCCTGCTCGGAGAGCGGTTTTGTGTTCTTTTTTGGGGAAGGGTTCCGGGCTTGGAGAAGGTGGCTCATGTTGCTTGGACATAATATGACCTCTACTACCACTCTGGTAGAGTCAGGGTTTGCCTGTCGTTGAGCAACAGACACCAGACAGCCATCAGGCAGCCACCGCGCATTCCAATCCTTGGACCTCGGACAGCTGCCCAGGACACCCACGCACAGGTCGGTGCAGATGTGGAAAAGGTGGGCTGCGCAGGGGCTTCTTTGAATGATATCTTTGGCTTTCTACCTGCTTTACGTTTGATAGATAGGCAGCGACAGCAACATGTAGAAGCATGAGCCGGATCAGGCCTGGCGTTCCTGGCTCTGAGGAAACACTGGTAGTCCCTAGCCCAACTATTCCCGCACGGTTCCAGCCCTCAACTGACTGGCTTGCAGATGCTGGCACGCTGCCAAGGCTGTTGCGGCACAAGGTCAGTTTTAAGGTAGGGTTTAGGGGTTCAGGGTTTAGGGTTTAGGTTTTAGGGTTTAGGGTTCTCGCCGCCCTGCTTGCCGGCAGTTTCCCAGTCCGTGCTCAAAAAGTGTTCTCGCCGCCGTGGAAGGGTTGTCGACTTTGGCACTTCCCCAGGCATGGGGGGGGGGGGGACGGGTGCATCCTTTTTGCGTGCAGCCGGAAGCATCGGTATTTACAGCGTGTTTGCTGTTTGGCCTGGTGGATTCTGCTCAGGTGGAGGCACCTGCAGTTTAGGGCGGAAAGGGACTTGTGAGCCACGACCTGGTGACAAGAGACCGAAAGCGACAAAAGGTCTTAGGACCTCTTCGCCTCAGACCTACGGAGCTCATGCCTCCCAAAAGCCTTGAGCCACACAAACCCTGCATTTGTGGCTCGCCTCTGGTCCTGAGCGGGTTCCGAATGTAGACTAAGTGTCATTTCGAGCTCCGCGACAGGCCCTGTCATGTCGTCCAGTAGCACGGATTTGTGTGGCAAGCTTCCTGTGTATGCGCGCCATGCGTGCTGATCATTCTGCTGCGATCCACGATGCCGCATTTGGATACTCGTTCATTCATTCGTTCATTCATTCAGTCATTCATGCATGCATGCATGCAGGCAAAGCTTAGTCCAATGGTGCAAATTCCGGCCACATTCCCGGGCGCCATAAGAAGCACAAAGGCGTTGCTGTTTTGGCTTTGAGGTTGAACTGCGGCAGTCCTAGCTAGGATAAGGAGGACCCGCAAAAGGGAACCCCTTCTCAACCTTCTTCTGGCTCTCTTAAACAGGGACCTTATTCAGAGGGTCTATATCCCCAAGCGTCCCCCTAATCCTATCCCCTAGGCAGGAAGCCTTTTGCACCGTTGTCCGGGCGATGGCTTCCCTGCTGGCTTGGGGATGTTCGATGCTCGTGCTTATATTCCCATTTTGCTCTCCTCCAACCCTGCCTGTAGCTCACATGAACATGGGTTTAGGGTTTAGGGCTTAGGGTTTAGGGTTTGAGTAGCTCCCAGGAGCTTTGCCGTTGTCGGAGGCCCCGGTGCCCCGGTCTGTTCCGATGTCATCTAGCCCTAAACCCTAAACCCTAAACCCTAAACCCGAAGCCCTAAACCCTCTGTCCTGACAGTACTGGTGCAAGCAAGCGTTGTTCTGGCCTTGATGTCTCATTGCCCCCCGGGATGGCTTCCTCTGAGTGCCTAAGAAGAGCCCCGCATCTCCCAGCATATTGGGGTTTGCTGGCTCGGCCGGCTCCAAACAGAGTAGGGCTTAGGGCACCCCGAAGCGGTCCATCAACCGCAGGGACTTTCAAGAGCCGGAGGTGGACCTGCGCAGCTTCCATGTTCAGGGGCCTGCGGTTGAGGCTGTCTCCACATAGACGAGGGTCAACAGGTTGGCTTGCGCAAAAGCAAACGGGTCGCACATGTCGCACCCTGTCCGTGTGGATGCCTTGCCCGGGAGGGAAACGGACCAGGATTGCCCAAAGGGGCCTACTTGGTGTCTGAAGGTCAATGTGGGTGCAACACGATGCGTCGGAAAGCAGAAAAGAAGTGTGCTATCCACGCACTGACTGTGACGTCAACATGTGCTCCGCTCGCGCCTCGAGCGGAGCCATGAGAAAGCATCGCCGACGCCGAAAGCAGCCAAAGATGAATTGAGCAGGATCAGGAGCATTCAGGGACATTCTGGTGCTCTGTGGCACTCCACCGGACTCAGATGGGTAGCCCTCAGCGAGAACGATGAGTCACCATGTCACGTTCACCACGTCGTGCCGCGGCACACCTTGGGCCCAAGCCACTTGCAGTGGATGTGCCAGGGTATCGAGGGTACAGCATTCGCCGGGGGGCGCGAGCCAGTCCAAGCAGCAACGCCGCGCCAAAGATGCGCGAGTACATCCCTCGCAGCCGTGGGCCGTGGCTGTGAACTAAAGGTTGCGCTTCGGATTTCGCCGAGCGTGTCGGCAGCGATTGCAGTTTATGCCGACAGTACAGGGTCAGGGCCAACCAGCGATACCAGCATCACTGTGACGAGGCTGCAGCCAGCAATCGGCTTCAGGCACCGTGCAGGCAGAGGTCCTAGCCAATTCGCCATGGAGCATTTGACATCGCGACCGTGAGTCAAAAGATGCTGTCGCGTGAATCATGATCTCTGATTGCATGCCATAGCTGTAGACCAGAAAGTGCTTGCAATGCTTGGAATGGAAACCTGGAATGCGTGCCATTTTGCTCGAGACCTCCTCGTTTAACTTAGTGTTGCTGTTGGATTCGAACTGTGATAGACATGACAGGACATGAGACGAATACCTGACTGGTAGGACATCAGGCCAGGCACATGGCAGACATGTTGATCCCCAAGCGTCACCTCGGTTTTGCAACTTAAGCCAAGCAGATGCCTCTCCTAGCCAAAAGCATAAAGGTTCCAGGGTAGGCCAGGGGACCCTTCGTCGTTTCACTCCTGGGAGTGCAGCTTTGGCCAAGAAAGTCCGGCTGCTGCCTCGGTGCACCTGCAACCCTCGACCCAGAACCTTTCGTGATCCCCTGCGCCTGAAAGAGCCCCACGCCTTGATCCATGAGCCTTGAGCACTGAGGCCCTGAAACCTAGGCCCTAGACCCTAATGGGCCCAAAACTCATCGAGCTTGGGCGGTGTTGGTTTTAAAGGTTTCAACTCCGCCTTGGATCTAAACCCTGAGCCCTACACCCTAAACCCAAAACCCAAAACCCAAAACCCTAAACCCTAAACCCTACACCCTACACCCTAAACCCTGAACCCTAAACCTTAAACCCTAAACTAATCGCAAATCCTAAACTCTAAGCCCCAAGCCCTAAGCTCGAAACCCGAATCCCGAGACCCTAGACCCTAAGCCCACTGTTTGCGCTTACTGGGGCAGGTTGCGCGCCGAAACTCTGATGTTTCTAGGGTTCACCCGCATAACCAATCGGACTATTAATATTCGGTGTTGGGGGTCTTTTTTCTTTTTGTGGTTCTTTACTGTAACTTTAGATCCTTATCGTTTTTGGGTTTCTAAATAAGGCAGCTAAAAGTTAGATTTTTAACCAGCCTCCTAAGTGCAGCCAAGTTTTTGGGGTTATTGCTGGGGGTATTGTTGGGGTTGTTGTTGGGGATGTTGTCGGGGATCTTGGGGTCATGAAGATTCCATGTCGCCTCGAGGCCTTTTAACGAGCCGGATCACTGAAACCCTAAACCTCGAAGGCCCCCAAAGCCATAGAATCTACGACAAGCCACCCGAGGCCATGTTTTGCACCTCGGGTACTGGGAAGCCTGGACCTTGGGTTTACTGTAGGGTTTAGGGTTTAGGGTTTAGGGTTTAGGGTTTAGGGTTCAGGGTTTCGGGCTTAGGTTGAGGGTTATTGGGGTTGTTACGGAGGGTTGTTGTGGGTTATTAAGGTCGTTACCAGGGTTGTTGTGTTGTATTGGCTTGTTATGGGTTATTGGGTTGGGGCTGTTATGGGTTGCTGCGGTCGATGGGGTTGCCTTGGTCTCTTGAGGCTGGGTTGTTCGGGGTGTGCTGTCGTGTGGTGATTAGGGTTGTTAGGGGGTTATTGGGGCTGTTTTGGGTTATTGGGGTTGTTGTGGATTATCGGGAGGGGGGGGGTGGTTTAGGGTAGTTACGGGGCATTGGGGTTTAGTACTTCTAGGGTTCTTAATTAATTAGTGCCATTAGTTATGTTCGATTTAGGGGCCTAGGTAGCGTGTTTTTTGTTGGGTGGGTTTGGGGCAGATGATGTTGTTGCACAGACTGGGGCTGGGAGGCTTGGGGCATCACTCCTGCCACAGTGCAGTCCAGTCTGAGGGGTTCCAAGCTGGAAGATTGGGATGTTCTCCCTGTTTCTAACAGTCCTTAATGGGGAGTATCGTACCCCCTATCATCATCCCTATCCCTCAACCCTAAACCCTAAACTCTAAACCCTAAACCCTAAACCCTAAACCCTAAACCCTAACCCCTAACCCCTAAACCCTAAAACCTAAACCCTAAACCCTCCTATTAAGGACTGTCAGTCTAAGGGGGCACGTCCCAGCTGGAAGATGTCGTGTCGCGCGCACGGCCAATCAGGTCGTCCAGCTCCAAACCATCCCGGCGATCGCAGGCCCGGTCGTGTGAAGCTGTGAAGCTCTGAAGAAGACCCGTGCTGTTCGGTCTTCGGCTTCCCTGGTTTAGGGTTTAGGGTTCTGGGTTCTGGGCTCAGAAGCCCGATCAGCCAGGATGGCTCTTCGACGACAGTGCTGGCCCCAGCCCTTCTTCCCTGTCTCCATGTCAGCGAGTGCTGTCAAGGAACTGAACTCAATGTGGGTAGTTCTCTTCGGTTTTTTTTGGGTCCTTACTTCAAGGGTGTCGTGCTACATATTAGGACCCAGCAAGGGTCCCTCGTTTAGAGAGCTGCCCATGTGCTCTTATGATGGTAGCTGTCTGAGTGTTGGCGGATGGTGGTGGCCCGTAGTATCATAGTCAAGTGGGTCAGGGAGAGTCAAGGTGAGATGGATGCCAGATTCGGAAGATGCATACCAGCAGCATCAATAACGCCACAGGCATCAACATCAGCAACAGCACCTTTGCGTAATTTCTTGTCTTCTTGTCCATCCTACCCAAAATTTTGTGAGCATTTGTTGCAATGTTTGGGAGTCGGTCGTTTCCAGCATGTTCCAGATTGGAAAAAGCCGGATGTGCAATCTTACGAAAATAGCTACAGCACAGTAAGACAGCAGCAAGCGCCACAGTGGAGAGCAGGCGATACCAACGACACTCACAGAAGTCGCCTCCACGGCCGCAAGGTGCCTCTACTGTTGCATTTCGACGTCAACAAGACGGTCATCCAGTCTGATAGCGTGCAGATGAAAGGCAGAGTGGGGGTGTTGAGCATTCGGGGAACCCATGGGTCAAGGAAACCACACTTCGGGTTGCGGGTTTAGGGTGTTGAGGGTTGAGGGTTGAGGGGTTGAGGGTTTAGGGGTTGAGGGTTCGGCCTCCAGTGCCGGCAACTGTGGCAACCTGGAACCCTGCCCCACGGCTCCGCAACATGCTCACCTAAACTCACACACCCCCCAAAAGTTTGTCGGAACCCTCGAATCCCCGAAGCCCTGAACCCTGAGCAACCCTAAACTCTAAACCCTAAACCCTATACCCTAAAGCCTAAACCCTAAACCTTAAGCCCTCAGCCAACTTGTTGCAGGTGTGGAGGAAGGCATCCGGGAGGGCATCGCCGACCTCTTCTGGGGCAACGTGAGCAAAGTTGGAGGCCATGGCGGTATTGTGCCCTGAAGGGAGGGGGGTTCAAGGGGGTAGGTTCATGGGGGGGTGTTTAGGGTTCAGGGTTTAGGGTTTAGGGTTTAGGGTTTAGGGTTTTGGGTTTAGGGTGTAGGGGTAATTAACCCAAGGTTCCCCAATACTCCCCACTACTCCCTAAGGCTCCCTAAGCTTCCCGAAGGTTCCCTAGGTACTACATGGTTTTGGATTTAGGGCTCAAGGTCTCAGGGAAACTTACCGAACCCAAGATCCCAACCTCGAGCCTTTGAAGACCCTAAACCCCCCTAAGCCCCTACACTCAACACCCCAGAACCCCCCCCCCCCCGCCCCCAACAATGCAACAACAAATTCCCCAAGAATTAAGCCCCCTAAGCCCCCTAACCCCCAACCCCCAACCCCCAAGCCCTAAGCCCTAAGCCCTAAACCCTAAACCCTAAATCCCAAATCCTAAACCCCAAACAACGAGGCTCCGAGACCTGGGAGTGGATCAAGGCCGAGCCCACCTGCACTCCCCCGAAGGCCAGCGTCTTGATCTACGGCTCGCGGGGTTTAGGGTTTAGGGTGTTTAGGGTGTTTAGGGTGTTTAGGGTGTTTAGGGTTTTTCGGGTTTAGGGTTAAGGGTGTTTAGGGTGTTTAGGGTGTTTAGGGTTTTTAGGGTTTTTAGGGTTTAGGGTTTAGGGTTTAGGGTTAAGGGCGCATCCCCCTCCGAAAATTCCTGCAAGGGCCTTGAAGTGCACCCGTCCCGAACGCCCTATCGCCCTCAGACCCGAACTTGCTCCCGAGGATGATATCCTGGCCGTGGGAACCACGCCCCTGAACTACACCCAGTGGTGCAAGCGCACGGTGAAGGACCCCCGAAGAGGGCTGGAGTGTTTCGATGGGGGCTCACCCACCCCCCCCCAAACCCCTCCTAAAACCTTGAGCATGCCCATGACAGCCGGTAGTTGGAGGCTGGAGTGAGTTGGCGGGCCTGCGGCGAAAGCCTCTTCTGTTTTGAGGGCTGGGGGATCATGGCTTCTCCTTGCCCCTCAACTGCTGCCCTGCTTTCCCTGCTTTTGGCCAGGACAAGAAGGAGATGAAAGCAGCTGCTGCTTAGCTGGACCCCAACCCTGAACCCAAAAAACCAAACATCCCAAATCTTAAACCCAAAGCCCTAAAACCCCCCAAAACCCCAAAAACCCCAAACCTAAATCCTTCTCCCCCCCCTTCAAAACAAGATAATAGAAAACCAATAAAACCCGAACCCTAAACCCCAAACCCTAAACCCTAAATCCAAAACCCTAAACCCTAAGCCCTAAACCCTAAACCCCAGAAGACCGCAGACCCTGAAAGAGCGAGGTGCGCTCCTTCTCCTTAGTGGCCGGGCAGCCTGTTGAGAAGGCGCGGCTTGAGTGGCTAAACGGCCTGCACTAAACCCTAAACCCTAAACCCTAAACCCTAAACCCTAAACCCTAAACCCTAAACCCGAAACCCCAAAAGTCAAAACCCCCAAGGCTACCCCTCAAAGCCCAAAATCCCCGGTAGACACCTCAACCTCCAAGACCGGGCAAACAATCTCTGAGCCCCATTGTTTAGGGTTTAGGGTTTAGAGGTTGATTGGGTTTCAGGGAGATTCGGGGGGCCGTCGGGTGTTGTTCTGTTGCTTTGTTTCCCTCTTCGGTGTGTACGGGTTTAGGGGACAACTCACCTGGTTGTTCCTCACCCTGAACCTTATAGGCCATGGCTTTGTCCCAATCAGGAGATGCACAAGCTACTGCAAGTGACCATGAAGAAGATGCAGCTTCGGCCAGAGGTCCGCTGTGTCTGCTTATCTCAGCGTTCTGTCGGAAGTTGTTCGCGGTTGACAAAAGGAAGCACATGAGGGGTGGATATGTCAAGTGTTGACACATCGAGTTTCTGCTCTAAGCTGAGAAAATGGGGCCCAAAACCATGCACCTTGGAGATGTCCCCGGACCTGAAGCTCTGAACCCTAAGCCCTCTGCTGGGAGGTCCGGAAGTCCAAAGAGGCCGAAAATGCAGGGCTCCACGGCCCGACGTTCAACATGCCACGCGGCTGGTTTAAGGCTCTTTTTCGGCTTTGTAAGGTGTGGAGGTCAGAAATCTTCTGCTCCTCGAGACTGGGTTCGGAGGGTGTAGTTCCGAAATCACGGGCGTGCGTGGGAGCTCACTCGGAGTTGCGGGCAAAACGCCTGCACACCCAAAAGCCAAGGCAGAGGCGGGAGCCCCCACACCACCCCCGAAACCTGCGGCATAGCCTCTGACAGTTGCAGTTTCGGTTGTCTCCTTCTCCCTCTCTCCCTCTCTCCCTCTCTCCCTCTCTCCCTCTCTCCCTCTCTCCCTCTCTCCCTCTCTCCCTCTCTCCCTCTCTCCCTCTCTCCCTCTCTTGCCAAATTGAAAGCATCAATACCTCCCGGTTTGGAGGTTAGGCTTCCTCCGACACCCCCGCCAGGTTTCCAGCGTTGTTTCACCTGGTGCCTCGGCATTTCATTGGCAGTTCCCCGGGCACTTAAACCCTAAACCCCAAACCCCAAACCCTAAACCCTAAACCCTAAACCCTAAACCCTAAACCCTAAAGCCTAAACCCTAAACCCTAAACCCTAAACCTAAACCCTCTCCAGGTCTCCCAACTTGCAGGGTTGGACGGGTATAGCGCTGAAGCGTGGGCCTAGCTTATAGGCTGACGGGGTGCGCGTTCGGGTCTTACGTCTAGAGCTGCAATGATGGCTATCACCGAGTTTCTACGAATTGCTTAAGAACCCCAAAAGGAAAATAATAGTCCCTATATTTCCCTGAAAGGAAATATACTTTTTCGGGGTTCTTAAGCAACTAGTAGGTTTGGGGTGCCCCCACGTGTAGTTCGGATGTATCAGGGTCTAGGGGACGAACCCCTCGCAGGTTGTCCAACTGCAACGCCAGAGGAGGCACCTCGCTCCGGATTCTGCTGGCTTCGTGGTTTAGGGTTCAGGGCTTAGGGTTTGGGGTTCAGGGTTTAGGTTTAGGGTTTAGGGTTTGTTGTTTTGGGGTCTCTGATGCCTCAGCGTGGCCACTGAACCCCAGCATCGTGACCCTATACGCACCTTTTCCTCCCCCCACCAGCCTTGGATCAGGGGTAATGGGCCCCACATTCGCTTGAGATTCCTGGCAGAGCCTTCACGTTTCTTACAGTAGGGAAGTACGGAGTGCGGTGCCCCGTCGACTCCCTCAAAGGGTTATACCAGGGAGACACCAGATTCCCGAAAATCCATCCATTTCCCCTTTTAGGAGCTGTGGAAAACTCCCCCAACCCTACAAACCCTGAATTCCCTGACTCCCCAACCCGTCCACCCTGAGCCCTTCCAGGCCTTTTGCAATCCTTTTCCGGTCATTTGGGGCCGACCATGAGAAGATCCAGCAGGAGTGGACCCTTGGCTCGTTCGGGTGTCTCCCCTACAATCCTAAACCCCCGACACAAAGAACCCCATACCTTTGAGCCTTTGAGCCCCCCCTAAAAATCGTCTCTCGACACGCCCTCAACGCCCTAAAGGCCTCAAAGGCCTTAAAGCCCAAGCCCTAAAGCCTCAGCGACCTCGGGCTGAGGAACGCGTTTTGCGAGCTGCGGCACCCGATCTTCTCGCCCCTGATCGAGGACATCGGGCCGATGGACGGCAGCGTGCCGGGTGTGCCGGATCGGAGAATCCACTCCATCCACACCCTGTACCGCACCCCGGCTCAGAGAGCCCAGTACCGAAAGCCTCTGAACTCCTGTGCGGGCGCCCCGAAGTTTGTAGGGCTCCATGGGAACCCTACAAGGTGCCAAGCCGGACCCCCCAACTGGGGGGTGACAGAACCCCAACCCTCGAAGAGGCTCGCGAAGTTTGAGTCCAGGCTTCGGGTCACTTCGTGGCTCTTAGCCGGAAACTTTGGGCACTCGGTATCCACATGCTCCCCTGAACGGAGATAGGATACCTAATTCCCTGATTCCCGAATTTCCTACTTAAGCAGGGTTCTGAACTATCCCCCCAAACCTCCCCAACCCTCCTACTCGGAAGCACAAAGTAGAGTCGCAAGGGGGCCTCAACTAGCATTGTAGCCAGCTATGACATCTCTGAGCAACCCCCGCCGTAAGCTCCCGAAACCCAAGACGCCAGACTGAGGTGACGGCCATGGGCCCCTGTTGCTTTTAGATACCTTCACCAACGGCCCCGACGTCGCCCGGCGCGGCATTTGTTCTTGGCTGGGAGGGGAAAGTGCTGTGCTTTTGAGCATCGTTGTAACGGGTGTCAGGAGACCCGGTTTTCTGTGTGTGTTTCTTTTTGCTGGTGGCTGACTCTTGAGCTGAAATAGAGTCGAAAGAAGCCAGGGTGGGGAAAACAACTGGAGCTTAATGACAGAAGTCAATACTCATAATATGCAATAAGACGACGTAATATACAAGAAACAGACATATTAGCATATATATATATATATGCGCGCATACAGACAATTAGTTATCTAAGAATTTAACGAGAACCTCAGAAGGTTCCCCTCGGCCGGAATCCACAAATTCTGAATCCCTAAAGGACGACCCTAGGCAACCACGAAAGAACCCGCCTCAACAGCCGGCCGGCATGCATATGCTTGCGGGCCAACTGGCTTACAGGGGTGTCGAGGGGTGTGTAGGGAATGGGGGGCCCGGTCCACAAACAAGCCCTACACCTAAACCCTACCCCTACACCCTACTTAAACCCTAAACCCACAACCCAAAACCCTAAACCCTAAACCCTAAAAGGAGAGCCCCTGGGACGAGTGGGCGCGAACAAAGCCGAAGCCGACATCCGACACTCGGAACGGTGACCCGGCCGCTAGGGGTTCAGGGTTTGGGGTTTAGGGTTTAGGGCTAGGGGTTTTAGGGGGTTCCAGGGTTTGAGGGTAGGGTTTGGTGGGATTCAGGGTTTCAGGGTTTAGGGTTCGGGTCTGCAAGGTTTAGGGTTTCGGGTTTAGGGTTTACAGGGTTCGGGCCTTCGGTGGCTTGAGGATAGGGTTCTGGGGTAGCTTGACAACCCAAAGCCCTGTGTCTTGTGGCTTATGGTGCCAGAAGCCCCGTATGGGGCTCTTAGGCAAAGGCAGGTTTAGGGGGGTAGGGTTGATGGCCCCCAAGCCCTCTCAGGGTTAAGGCCCTAAATGCCCCTAATACCCCAACAACCCTAAACCCTAAACCCTAAATCCCAAAAACCCTAAACCCTAAACCCTGAAACCCTGGATCCTAAGCCCCAAACCCTAAACCCTAAACCCCAAAGACCCCGAACCCCAAAAACCCTAAACCCCCAAAAACCCTAAACCCTAAACCCTAAACCCTAAGCCCTAAACCCTAAACCCTAGCCTAAACCCTAAACCCTAAACCCTAAACCTCCCGCTTTTGAGTCCGGAGCCTAGGCAAATCCTGGTCCAAGCAGGCTCTCAAGGCCAAGGCCCCTCGGCCTTCAGATCAGGCTTGGGGAAGGGGGGGCTTCGAGGTTTTTGGAGTTTGGGGTTTAGGATTTGGGGTTTAGGATTTGGGGTTTAGGGTTTGGGGTTTAGGGTTTGGGGTTTAGGGTTTGGGGTTTAGGCTTTAGGGTACCGGGCTTCTACTTCCGGAAGATCTCATGCACACTGCGTTTAGGCTTTCGGGTTTGGGGTGTAGGGGGTTTGGGGTTTGGGCGTTGGGGGGCTGAAGGGGTCCAGGGTTGCGGGTGCACTGCAGCAACTACCTAGAGCTAGCCCCTGACATTCGTCGTGGGCATTATACACGGTATGCCTCAAGCCGAAAAGCTGCACATTACTCTGGCCCTAAGCCATTGCAATTTTTCTTCAAACCCCAAACTTTCTACACCAAAGCCCGCAACCTCAAAACCCTGAACCCCGGACGAAGTACTAGAATCGGAGATCTGAACCCGCCCTAGCGCCCACCCCTCCCTCCCCATGGACTCTGATCGACCTCCCGCCTGCCCCTGAAACCCGGTGCTGCAACCAAAAAAAGCCCGATGCCGTAAACCCTTACCCCAAACCCCAACCCTAAAACCTACCCTAAGCCCTAAGCCCTAAACCCCAAACCCGAACCCGAACCCTAAACCCTAAACCCTAAACCCTAAACCCTAAACCCTAAACCCTAAACCCTAAACCCCAAACCCTAAACCCTAAGCCCCAAACCCGAAGCCCTCCCGAGGTCGTGGAAGGCATGTCTGGATTCCGCAAGTTTAGCAACGACCACTTGGCCAAGCAGGCGAGGCCCTAAATCCTAAACCCTAAGCCCTAAACCCTAAACCCTAAACCCTAAACCCTGAACCCTGAACCCTGAACCCTAAACCCTGAACCCTAAACCCTAAGCCCTAAACCCTAAGCCCTAAACCCTAAACCCTAGACCCTAAACCCTAAACCCTAGACCCTAAACCCTAAACCCTCAACCGCTATCCTAAACCCTCAGCCCTAAATCCTAAACCCCAAACCCCAAACCCCAAACTGTAAACTCCAGACCCTAAACCCCAAACCCAAAGCCCTAGTCCTTACAGGCTCTGGGTTTCTGGTGTTGGGGTTGAGGGATGAGGGAGTTTCAGGGAGGGAGGGCTCTGTTGAGGGGTTGAGGGATTTTCTGGTAGCATTGGTTCAATTTCTTGTCATTGTTATTGTTACTTTTCATGGTGGTTTTAATATACATATATACATATATATATATATACGTCGCATACATAAACAAGTAAATATGTAAAAAAATATCAGAAAATTTGGGGAGTTCATGGGACAGAGCGTCTGGGCTTGGAGTTTGTGGGGTTGAAGTGGCTGAAGTTAGGGTTGGCGGGGGAACTTTCAGGACCCTAAGCCCTCAACCCTAAACCCTTAATCCTTTTGGGCTTCGAACAATAAACCCCCTGGAGAGCTCCTTCGCGTTTCCCCGCAGTCCAAGCCCTGAATCCAAAGTGATTGCAAGGCATTGAGAAGCGCTGCCCGGCACGTCTATCAGCCTAAACCCTGCAAATTCCATAAACCCTGCAAGGCCTGTATATAGACCCAACATGCCCTGCAAACCGCACAAACCCTACAAGCCCTGTAAACCTTGAGTGATACCCTAAACCCTAAACCCTATAAACCCTAAACCCTAAACCCTAAACCCTAAACCGACCACACATCATTGCAATCAGACCCTGCGGCCGATTTAGGCCACCGCGGCCATCAAAGACGATTGGGCCTGGTGGCAGTTCCAGAATGAGAAGGCGGGGTTTAGGGTTTAGGGTTTAGGGCGTGGGAATAGGGGGATGTTCTTCCGCCCGAAGCCCTGACCCCCAAACCCTACCAAAACCTTCACCCTACGGATGGTGCCTTGCTGGTCGAGGATGAATCAGATACGGGGGGGTTAAAAGCCTCCCAGAAGAATCCCCCCCCTTCAAAGAAAAACAAACAAACAGCAACCTTCCAGAAGGCTTTCTAGAAGGCTGAAGCCGAGGCTAGTGAGCATGGCCAATCGATGCCCCTACTTGTAGATGCTACAGCCCCACCCTAAACACTAAACCGTAAACCCTAAGCCCGGTACCCAAATAGCTATAAACAGATACCCAAATCCCTGAACTCAAAGCCATGCATGAGAAAATTCGCTGTACAGACCCCAGATGATGGGCCAGCCTTTGCCTTACTGTTGGCTAGGCAGGCACCCTATATCCCCTCATATATACCCTTTAAGGGGTTGTTGCCAGGCTGCCGGGGGGAAGCTCATGACCCTCCTGAAGAAGAAGGATCGCCGCTGTAGGGTTTGGGTTTAGGGTTTAGGGTTTGGGGTTTGGGGTTTAGGGTTTCGTGTTTAGGGTTTAGGGTTTGGGGTTGAGAGTTTGGGGTTTGGGTTTGGGGTTCAGGGTACTGCGAAAGATATTCGAGTCGTCAGGGCTTTCCGGTCCCTCAACCTCCTGCAGCTCCTAATTCCCTCAACCGCTGAACCCAAACTCTATAAACCCCTGCGGTTCAGGGTTCTACGGATAAGGGTTTTAGGGTTACACCCCTAAGTTCCTAAACCTTTAAACCCTGACCATTACCCTGGAAAAGCCCATGCCTGAACGGGCTTCCGCTTCTCTGCGAGGATAGCGCGCAGGTTTTCTTCGATGACAACATCGAGCCCTTTGATGCAAGGACCGAGGGTTTAGGGCTTCGGGTTTGGGGTTTAGGGTTTCTGCACAACAGCCAATAAGCTTTCTAGTCGGTCGAGGAGTGTGATAAGACATCTTGCAAGTTGGGAAACTCGAGTCTGAAGCTAGAAGGCACTTGGCAACCCAGTATCTGGATTCCAGACTCTGAAATTATATTGAGACATTGAAGACTGGTTTGCCTTGCATGTTGCCCCCCCCCCCCCCCTCCCCGGGGTCCAAATCCCCGAATCCCAAAATTAGCCTCGTTTTCCCTACCCCCCCCCTCCGAGGGCAGTTGAAACGAGTTCATCGCTTAACTCCCCCGCCCCCCCACCTCGGAGACTCTCGCCCGCAACGTGATCTCTTATTGAAACTTCTGCTGCCTCGCTTCGGAGGGAGTCGATTTGTTATCAAAAACGCGCCGTAACAAAGCCGGCAAGAAACTCAGGAATTCCTACCCAAGGGTTTGGGGTTCCGGGCTGGCAATGGGTGGCATAAGGTTGAGGGTTTGGCGGGGTTGTTCTGAGCTCTGGTTGCGGGGTTTCGAGGGTTTAATGTTCAGGGTCTGGGGTTGAGGGTTGAACCCTAGACCCGAAACCCTAAACCCTAAACCCTAAACCCTAAACCCCAAACCCCAAACCCTGAGTTTTTGGAGCCAGAAGCTGCGCAGGATCGTCGACTGCCGTGACGAGTACGGAAACCCCGTACCTGACGGCCAAGCCTTGGACCGTCGGCTGGACGGCATAGGGTTTAGGGTTTAGGGTTTGGGGTTTAGGGTTTAGGGCTTAGGGGTTTGGGGTTTAGAGTTTAGGGTAGTTTAGGGCTTAGCGTCTCGGTTTGGGGCACTGGGCGCTGCCTCCAAAGCCCTCTGAACATCAACAGCCCAAATACACTCCATGCGGGAAACCACAGGAAACCTTACAAGGCCAGAAGCCGCATAAAGCTCTATGCTGTATAAGCCTGAAGCATGAATAAGCCCGGCACACTTCGTGCTGGGCATCCCGCGGAGTGTATGCTCCCGATGCTCGCCTTCGCCTCGTGCTGCCAAGCAGCTGATGCTCACGATGCTTGCCTGGGGGTCCCATGTGCAGCTGCACTTTACCATGCCGCCACGCAGCTGATCGCTGTACCATGGGTTCCCAGCATGCAGCCATGCAGGTGCTCATGATGCTCGCCTTACGCTCTTGTTCCCTCCTGCGTGCTCATGATGCCCACTTGCGCTGGGGTCCCTGCCACTCGTGTGTTCGTTGTTCCTTCCACGAACAAAATGAGAAGCCAGCGAAAGCCGTCGGGCAGTTCAGAGTTTAGTCGTTGGGTGCATCCTCCGCTGCGCCCCCCAAACTCACTCGGATGTCCTGTTTTGTGGGTCCACGATCTCAGGTCACCTTGTGAAGGTGAACCCAGTGGAGGCTCGCAGAGTGGCAGCGTTGCCACAGCAGGTAAATGTGGAGATGTGCGATTCTTGCAAAATGAACTCACTGGTTTGCTGTTTCAGAGCCAGAAACCCCCAGAAAAGGGGAGGGCGGGGATGCTCCCCGAGTCGTAGCAGTCTTTAGGAAGATGCTGGGGGCCGATTTCCCCTTCTGAGGGCTGTCTCTTCTGAGGGCTGTGTGGAGGGACCGTGGGTTTAGGGTTTTAGGGTTGGTTTAGGGTTTAGGGTTTAGGGTTTAGGGTTTAGGGTTGAGGGTTGAGGGTTTAGGGGTGAGCGCTACAAATCTCTGTAACCCCTTATAGGCCCTGTGTGGGCCCCGTTTTCACCCTACCAGGCCCAAACCATGCCTCAAGCCCGGAGCCCTGAGCCCTGAGCCCTGAGCCCTGAGCCCTGAGCCCTGAGCCCTAAGCCCTAAGCCCTCAACCGGCTAGACCCTAAACCCCAAAACACGCGCTCTCTCTCTCTCTCTCCCTCTCTCTCTCTCCCTCTCTCCCTCTCTCTCTCTCTCTTTCTCTCTCCCTCTCCCTCCCTCTCCCTCCCTCTCCCTCTCTCTCTCTCTCTCTCTCCCTCTCTGTCGCTCCCCAAGTGCCTGGAGCCTTGTAGGCTTCAGTTTGTTGATTTGGGTCGGGACATGTAGGGATTTGAGGGGTTCTTTTGGGGGGCCGGGTGGCCACTCTCGCAGGCCATGCTGGACGACCAGTACTTTCTCCGGAAGCTACTGTACACGCAGGCGCGTTTTTCTTTCGAGGGCATGGCAGGGGTTCAGAACCCCTTCAGCTCTCCGCCCTAGGGTTTAGGGTTTAGGGTTTAGGGTTTAGGGTTTAGGGTTTAGGGTTTAGGGTTACTCATCTAAACTCGTTTCCGGGTCTCAGAGCGGGGCCGTATTCAGTTCAGGACCTCGATAAGTTGAGGATTTTTAGGGTTTAGGGCTTTGAGGTTTAGGGTTTAGAATCTAGGGTTTAGGGTTTTTAGGGCTTTAGGGCTTCTAGGGCTTTAGGGTTTTTAGGGACAAACGGCTTTAGGGGTTTTAAGGGCTTTAGGGGTTTTTAGGGCTTTTAGGGGTGTGGTGGCTGTACTGCGGGGAGCGGTTCATGCCTGAGGGCGAGCTCATGGATGTGGGCTCCTCGCTGATTGGCGTGCAGCGCCTGGGCCAGCAATCTCGATGACACGATACCCTAAAGCCCTAAAACCCCCTAAAACCCTAAACCCTAAACCCTAAACACAACCCTAGACCCTGGACCCTAAACCCCAAACCCCAAACCCTAAACCCTAAACCCTGAACCCTGAACCCTAAACCCTAAACCCTAACCCGAAACCCTAAACCCTAAACCCTAGACCCTAAACCCTAAACCCTAGACCCTAAATCCTAAACCCTAAGCCCTAAATTCTAAACCCGAACCCGGACCCTTGAAGCCCACAGCCCGTTGTGCAGCCCTGGATCATGGAGGCCGCAGTCGTGAGACCCTGAACTTGTCTGTCCCAAGCCCTAAGCCTCTCAGGCACTTCTGCCCCAAAGCCACCCTGAACCCTAAAAACTAAACCTTAAACCCTAAACCCTAAACCCTAAACCCTAAACCCTAAACCCTAAACCTTAAACCGTAAGCCCTAAGCAGCAGAAACCCTCGACCCGAAACCGGCCTTCAGCTCTGTCCTCAGTCAGCCGCGGGGGGTTCGTGTTTGATCCCCCCAAATCTGTGATTCTGACACCTGTGGAGCCCAACCCTCACCCTAAACCCTAAACTAAGTGAGGGGTCGCTTCCGTCGAGCGACAGACCCCGAACGCTCGGCCGAGGGCCTTACAGCCCGAGCGCCCATACGAAAAGAGAGACGGAAAGGTGAGGGTTAAGCCTCACCGTCTGTCCTGGATATTGGCCTTCCTTATGACAACGTCAGTACTCGAACAAGGGATGGCCGTACCCAGACCACCTTTAGCGTAGCTAAAGTATAACCCCAAATCGTCGGCTTTTGCTTTGTTTTGGGTTCAGGGTTTGCCTGGCCCCCCCCCCCCCCCCCCCCCCGCCGGGCCCTGTGCCCCTGGTGGCTGGATTCCTGGAGGGGGGCCGGCAGGCCGGTTGCTTGGGCTTGCCAGGCAGGAGCGCCTCCCGGTCAGGGGCCAGGAAGGTGCCACAACCTCAGCTTGGTCTAGCCCTGCACCTGACCTTCAAGTACAGAAGGGCCCCTACGGGCCCTGACACGCCGAAGGCCCGAAAAGGGCCGAGGCTACCCCCAACTCCAGCCTAAACCCTAGCACCGCAAACTTTAAAAACATAGAAGGACGCGTCTGCGCACAAGAAAACAAATTCAATAAACCCTAAACCCTAAACGAGCATAGTTTGGGTGGCCGGGTGGGTTGACGGTCAACGCGAGCGCGCGGCCCGGGTTGTTTCACACCCGAGCGCGTGCCCTCCCCGACACACCCAAAACCCTAAATCCTAAACCCGAAACCCGAAACCCAAAACCCTAAACCCTAAACCCTCTCGGCCTTGCAGGGGGGGGCCAAAGCCCCCCAAACCACTTTTGCCACGCCCAGGAAGCAGCTCGCGGAGAAGGAGGAGGACGGCTCATGCCCGGGGTTTGGGGTTTAGGGTTTAGGGTTTAGGGGGTTTGGGGGGGGGTTTGGGGGGGGGTTTGGGGGGGGTTTGGGGGGTTGGGGGGTTTAGGAGGTCTCGAGGTTGAAGCACCTGTTCTGACGAGGGGAGCAGAGGCCGGCGAGCCTGACATGAAATCCTGCAGGTCCTAGGCCCCATGCCTTCCAGCTTTTTCTTGCCACGACTTGAGGGCGTTGGGGTCCAGAGCTCGTGATGCAAACCCCTGCAGGAGAATTCACAGCTAGAGAAGCAGCTGACGAACATGGGCCGGTTGCCTCAGAATCCGGGTGGCGGAAGGAAGGCGGTCATGTGCCAAGCGCGCAGGGCAATATCAGTTCTGGCAACGGCCGAGGTCAGCAGCTGAAGCATTTGATGGAGGAAAACCGAAGGACGCATGTCGGGTTTATCCTAGGTACTGGATAAGGGGGACCCTTAAACGGGAACCCTTCTTAACTCTCTTCTGGCTCTCTTAAACAGGGACCTTATTCAGAGGGTCTATGTGCCCAAGGGTCCTCCTAATCCTATCCCCTATTTTAGGTGGGAGCACTTCATGAAGTTATTAGCAACCTTCACCTCTCACATCGAGCGCTCCTAAACCTAAATGCGCGAGGATGAAGCAGCAGCGGCGGATACAGGTCCGCGACGAGTGCCTTGGCCACCATAGCCACTGCCGATGGCTGAAGGTCCGAAATCCACAAATTTAGGGATTAGTTAGGGAGGTCCGACATGCCAACTGCAGGCCGCAAGAGTCAGAATCATTGAAGATAACGTCTCGCCTGTTCTCTTTTCCTCGATGCAGAGCTGCACTGAACCCACGGTAGTGGGAGAAAACGAGCTTGAACCCCCCCTTCCCAGTTCGGGTCGGGTGGATGTTTCTTCCGTGCGTGTTTACAGGGAAGCCCTTCGCGCGGCAGTCCTTTAGTAATATGTCTGAATGTTTCAGTGTTTCAGAGGAAAGCCTTCAATTCCTTTATCTGTTCATAGGAAATGCTTTCCTCTACGTAGGGTGCAACAGCATGTGCAGGTGTTTCATGAGAGAACAGGGAACACTGGCTTAGGGTTTAGGGTTTAGGGTCCAAGACCGGAATCCCCAAAGCCACTGCCAAGTTCCACAGCAGAGGAATGATCTACACAACATCTTGCACAAGGATGGAGTGGATGTCCGTGCGTTTGGCACAGGCCATGGGGAAGCCAGATCCGCAACGGTGGTTGTCAAAATGATGATCCCTTTTGGGGTACCCTAAATAGTAGGTGCCGTATTGTATTAGGGATCCCAAAAGAGACCATCATTTTGACAACCACCCACAGACCCTCTGAAGCCCTGAAGCCTTCAGCCATGCACCCCCAAACCCTCAAGTCCTTAAAGCCCGGGAAGCCCTCAGTCTGAACGCCTTGTGGCAGTGAGGTGGGGCGAAGAAGGGGTTTAGGGATGTAGCAGGGCGCCGAGGGTTTAGGGTTTTGGGTTCTGGAGTTGTAGGATTTGGGGCCCAGGGTCTAGGAACCTAAGCCCGAAACCCGAAACCCGAAACCCTAAAGCCTAAACCCTAAACCCTAAAGGGGCTTAGGGGTTAGGGCTTGGGGTGGGAGGCCGCTTCAAGAGCATCGCCAACCTTTACCACGAGCTGGAGAACGGCACGTGCTGGCTCCAGGCCGGTCGGGGTTTAGGGTTTAGGGTTTTGGGTTTTGGGTATTGGGTTTTGGGTTTAGCTCGTCCCCCCGGTTCAGAGCACAGACCTGACTTCTAAAACGCACGAAAACCCCCAGCCTCGGCCCTATGAACCCAATTAGAGACCCTATAAACCCTAGAAACCCTATAAAACCCTACAACCCCACTTAAACCCTATAAACCCGATAAGACCTGCAGAACCTTGCAAAACCCTCAAGACACCCTGCAAGCCCTGTAAACCCCATGAACCTGAATCCCAGACTTGACATTCCGACGCCACGAATCCTCAGTCAACCCTAAAAACCCTAAAAGCCCTAAAAACCCTAAAAGCCCTAAACGCCCTAAAAACCCTAAAAACCCTAAAAACCCTAAAAACCCTAAAAACCCTAAAAACCCTAAAAACCCTAAAAACCCTAAACCCTTCAAACCCTGAACCCCAAAACCCCTAAACCCAGAATCCTGGCGTTCAGACGAATGACGCCGGCCGCATCGTCCGCGTCCTTGATGTTGTTGCCTGGCAGCAAGCCTGGTAGCGTGGCAGCGTGCTTCGTGGCGCGCGGCGTGTGCTTCGGCCCCCGCTTTCGGCTCCCCCCAACCCTGAACCTATGTTAGGAAACATCCCAGTACACCTCCACCCCCTGCCCAACATCCAGGTGTACCTGCTCATCAAGTTCAACGACATGCTTCTGGCCACTCGGGGCGTGACTAGGGTTTGGGAGATTTCAGGCTTGGAGAGCTCTCAGTGGGGCTTTGATTCGAAGGTCCTCCCCTCCAAACTCAGGCCGAAACCCCCCCAAACCCTAAGCCCTAAACCCAAAAGACCCCCCTCACTTATCCCTTTCAGGTGGAGTCCTACGAGCAGGATGGCGTGAACAACCGAATCCAGACGAAGAACCACCTCCCTGGGGTGCACATGGGGTTGAAGGCCCAGGGGGGGTGGGGGGAAACTTAGAGGGCTTCGAGCTTTTAGGGTCTAGGGTCTAGGCTTCGTGTATTTTTAGGGTTTGAAAGGGTTCAAAGGGTTCAAAGGGTTTAGGGTTTAGGGTTTCAGATGTCGGGTAGATGTAGGCTTCAAAGGGTTTGGGGTCTAGGTCTGGGGTTCAGGCTTGCGATTCTGCGTGCCGTTTTGGAGCTATCTCAGGGGTATCCCGGTTTTTTGGGGGAACCCCCCCCCCCCCCCCAACAGGTGTGTAACAAGAAGGGTATCTCAACAAGCTCCAAGCCGGAGAACTTTGTTTACAAAACTTGTCAGCTCTTATGCCCCCCTTATACCCCCCCTTTATACCACCGTTACACCTGACCAGCAAGCCAGGAGACTTCGATGCAGGAAGTGCTCCACAAGTGGTTCGAGACGGGCCTCCAGGCACTCGTGCAAGAGCGCCTAGTGTTCAGGGGTTGAGGGTTTAGGGTTTAGTGCCGGGTTCATAGAGTCATAGAGGCTTTGGAGTCTAGAGGGGGGTTTGTCCAAAAAATGAGGGATTGGAACCTCTGCAATTCTAGTGTATGTTCTCTTTCTGTCCGTTCTTCGAACGTCCTTTGCTATCTCTGCTTCTCTCGTGCTTCCTTTCTTCGTTCCCATTCCTTCTGCTGTATTTAACTTTATCTTCCTCCCCTTCCGTTCTTCATGCTTGCGTCTGTACCTGGTTTGTTATTTCTTCCTGTCAGTTCCGAGTGCTTCGCCTATCCCCCCTAAATAAGCTAGGCCCCAATCCCCCAGAACCCCAAAAGCCTCCAAACCCCTCTAGCATCCCCCAACTCCGAAAACCTCTTCGACCCCCCCCCCCCTCCCCCCCCCCTCCCCCCTCCCCAAAACAACCTAAACCCTAAACCCTACGCCCAATCCTTAAGCTAAACCCAGAGCACAGAACCTTCAACTCAAACCCTAAACCCTAAACCCTAAACCCTAAACCCTAAACCCTAAACCCTAAACCCTAAACCCTAAACCCTAAACCCTAAACCCTAAACCCTAAACCCTAAACCCTAAACCCTAAACCCTAAACCCTCAACCCTCAACCCTAAACCCTAAACCCTGAACCCTAAAAAAGCAAGAAAAGAAGAAGCGCCCAAAAATACTAGAGCTCCGGCAGGCCGACATCTCCAAGTTCATCGAGACCGAGGACGCCCTTACCTAGCGTGCCGAAGCCTGGGGGGAGGCGGAGGGCCCCAGGCTCTTCGGGTGTCCAGTTTGGGGTTTAGGGTTTAGGGTTTGGGGTTTAGGGTTTTGGGTTTGGGGTTTAGGGTTTAGGGTTTAGGGGTTTAGGGTTTCAGGGTTTCAGCGTTTAGAGGGTCCAGGGTCCAGGCCGGAAGAAGCCGAAGCCTTGCGTACCATGCTAGGAGCCGTAATCCCTATAGCACCCAGACCAGCCAAGGTGGAGATTTCATCGAGGACCCTATAAGCCCCCTAATGCCCTGAGCCCCCACACACTAAACCCCAAACCCTGACCCGAAACCCTAAACCCTAAACCCGAAACTTGAAACTTTAAATCTTAAGTCTTAAATCTTAAGCCCCCAGGAGATGCCAGTCTACGTGGCCGACGCGGCCCCGCAGGTGAGCCTCCTGACCGAGGCGTCGAGTTCGGGGTTTGCTGAGGATTTAGGGTTTAGGGTTTTGGGCTTAGGGGTTAGGGTTTAGGGTTTAGGGCATTGGGTTTAGGGTTTAGGGTTTTGGGTTTTGGGCTTTGGGTTTAGGGTTTAGGGGTTCAGGGCCAAGAAGACAGGGTGGGAACCCCCCAACAAGCAGAAGGGGGTTTAGGCTTTGGGGTTGAGGGTTTGGGGTTTAGGTCTTGGGGTTTGGGGTTTGGGGTTTAGGGTTTAGGGGAACTCAGGAACAAGGCAGATGTCTACGGATATAGCCAGGCCTTTGGATGGACTGCGGAGGGGGGGGGGGGTTTGAGGGGGTTTTGGGATTCTGGCCTTCCGACTTGCTGTGGCCGCTTCAAAGACGCCCCCCCCCCCCCCCCGTTCTCCACATGGGTTCAGGGGTGTTAAGGTTTGCGTTAACGCCTCAAATCCGCACACCCCGACGCAGAGGCCTACCCCATTCCCTGCGTCGTCCAGCCGCCTGGCAGCAGTTTCGTGGGCTTTGGGAGGACGTTTTCCGGAAGTGTCGACTCCATGTGTAACCCCTAAAGCCCCAAGAGGCCCCAAAGTCCCTGGATCTCTTGCAGCATGCTTTTTTCCCCCTTTGCCCGGCAGAAGAACCTCCGCAACTGTCTTGGGGTTCGTTTCGGGAACCCTGAATTCCCCAGACCCGAAACCCTAAACCCTAAACCCTAAACCTTAAACCCCAAACCCTAAACCCCAAACCCCAAACCCTACACCCTTGGGGTTTGCGGCTTTGAGGCTTGAGGTGTTTGCGGGCTGAGAGTGTGGGGACTGTGTGGTTGGGTGGGGTTTGGTGTTGAGGCATGGGCTCTTGCAGTGGGCTTCAGGGCTAAACCCTAAACCCTAAACCCTAAACCCTAAACCCTAAACCCTAAGCCCTAAACCCTAAACCCTAAACCCTAAACCCTAAACCCTAAACCCTAAACCCTAAATCTTAAACCCTAAACCCTAAACCCTAAACCCTAAACCCTAAACCCTAAACCCTAAACCCTAAACCCTAAACCCTAAACCCTAAACCCTAAACCCTTAACCCTTAACCCCCTTAACCCTTAACCCTTAACCCTAAACCCTAAACCGTAAACCCTAAACCCTAACCCCAAACCCTAAACCCTAAACCTATTTAGGGCCTTGAGCCGGTGAGCCCAACCAGGCAGAGCCAGGGGACCTTCAACATTCCAGACAAGGACGTGGAGCTGTACAAGGACAGTTGGCCTGCGAGAACTGCAGCGATGGCCCCCAAACCCGAAGCTGCGTTAGAGGACTCTGGACCACCCTTCCCCTCCATCATACCCTAAACCCGACGTAAGCCCTGAACCCAAACCCTAAACCCTAAACCCTAAACCCTAAACCCTAAACCCTAGACCCTAGACCTTAAACCCTAAACCCTAAACCCTAAACCCCAAACCCTAAACCCTAAACCCTGAACCCTAAACCCCACTTTAGGGTTTAGACTTAAAGCCCCCCCCAAAACCCCGCAAAGGAGCTCTTCTCGAAGATTGGGCTTCCCGGCGGGAAGCCTTTCTTCACCACGGTCAAGGCGCACCCTTCTCAGGAGGTTGCGGGGGTGGGGTTCTGCGTTCTATGGTTGAGTAACCCGGAGCCTAAGCCTAGTCTCAATTTTTTTTCAGGGTCATGATGCTTTAGACCTTTTTTTGCCGGTTGTTGCCGCGTTCTTTTCATTCCTGCCCGGGGGGGGGGGCGTCGTGCGGAGCTGCTTGGTGAGGAGTTCTAAGACTCAGGGTGTATTTAGGATTCAATCCCGGAGTGTGGGATCAGCCCTAAGCCCCGTGTTTAGAAGCCATGGGCGATCTTTTTGTAACTCCCACTACTTACCTTTATTCTCACACTGTTGCGTAGAATTCGGGGAGCTCTAAACTCTCAACCCTCAAACCCCTCTAGCTAGCGAAAGCCTCAACATAGTCAACCCCTCAACCCAAACCCACGCCCCCAAGCCCAGAATCCCCCTAATGAAGCCCCAAAACCCCCACTTCCTTATCCTACCTAAGCCCCGAATTTCCCCCAAAGCCCTAAACCCTAAACCCTAAACCCTAAACCCTAAACCCTCAACCCTGAACCCTAAACCTTCACAGGAGCCCGATGGCACCTCGATCACCCGCTTCTGGCGCTGGGAGCGACTCAAGACCTGGAAGGCCGAAAGAAACGATCGGTTTAGGGTTTAGGGTTTAGGGTTTAGGGTTTAGGGTTTAGGGTTTAGGGTTGACAGCCCTGAACTCCCCCGCCCAATTACCCAGGCCTCGAATTCAGACTCGCCCCCCAAACCCGGAGCTTCCTGCCAGGGTTTCGGGTTGGGGGGGGGGTGGAGACTAAACCTTTAAACCCAAAACCCTGAACCCTGAACCTTAAACCCTAAACCCTCAACCAACCTAGCCTAACGGAAGGTTTTCCCGAATCGAACAGGCCAACGCTACCAGCTCTGGGAAGAAAGGCGCGACGCAGATTCAGGACGGGCCCTGGGTCTAGGGTCTAGGGTTTGGGGTTTAGGGTTTAGGGGTTTAGGGTTTAGGGTTCTTCAGGGCTTACGGCTTCGGGTTTCGGGTGCCCTCTTCCTTGAGGATATCGAGTTGGCACCCCTCGTCCTGAGCCCGAAACCCTCCTAAGTCCCTGAATCCCTAGAATCCCCTGAGCCCTGAAGTGTTGGGCTTGCTCTTTGGGTGATGACCGGTTTTCCCTCAACCCTACACACCAAAACCTTAAACCCCCAAAGCCTAAACCATAACCCCTAAAACCCCAAAGCATCCAAACCCTCCAACTGAGGTTCGAGGTAGCATGGGGTATTTCTTATGTTCCCTTTGTTTGGTTGAAGTTCATGTTCAGGAATATTCTCAGAGGTTGTAGGGCTGCCGTGCCGACGGCCGCGTAACATTTGGCGAGCCTAGCCTCGCAGACGGGACGGTCTGTTGCATGGAGCAGGAAGGCCAAGGCCACGGCATCCGCCACTACAAGGGCCCCCGTCGAGGACGTTGAGAGCGATTTCTGGCGGCCTTCCTTTGCGACCGGGGCTCGACTCCGCCATGCTCCTTGATCCTCCTGTTCAGCAGGTGACTGGTCTCGGCTTCACGTCCGTTTTAACAAGGAGTCCTGTTTGGGACGTAGGGTGCCATGTGTGGCTGCGTTGCCGATGACAAGCTGAATCTCAGAGAAAGCGACAGTGGTGGGGAGCTAGCACGAATAAACCCAGAGTAGATCAGAACAGCGATAAATACAGGCTTGTGGCGGATGCTTGGGCAGCATTGTGATTTTGTTTAGAGGTGGAAGGTGGCTCAGACATGTTACAGGCTCTCAGTACTCCACGACAACTTTTTCGCCCGGCTCCTACTCCAGGGCTGCACCCAAGATCCTACCTTAACTATATCCCCCTTGGGAATTATTTCTCATTGTTGTTTATGTAAAACCCGAGAGGATATAAAAACACATTAAGGTTCTAAGGGGAGTAGAGAAACCCTAAACCCTAAACCCTAAACCCTGCTCAGTTGCTCAGACTCAGAGATAGCGCCGAGTAAACCCTAATCCCTAAACCCTAAACCCTTAACCCGAAATCCTCAACCCTAAACCCTAAACCCTAGACCCTAAACCCAGTTAAGATGTGTGCAGCCCTGTGAGGATGTGTCGGTCACCTGCGCGAAGCTCTTCAAAGACCACCCGCGTGCGGAGATCTACCAGAGGCCCGTGTGCGACAGAGGGACCTCTGTGCACAGGGGTTTAGGGGTTAGGGGTTAGGGTTTCGGGTTGGGGTTTAGGGTTTAGGGTTTAGGGTTTAGGTTTAGGGTTTAAGGGTTTAGGGTTTAGGGTTTAGGGTTTAGGGTTTAGGGTCTAGGGTTTAGGCTGGTGTTCTGAACCGGGCCCTCTGAGCCTTCTGCACCCAAAGCCTCCAGCGTTTTACGCAGCTGGAGGACGTTCCAAGTTCGGGGTGTCTTCCTATCAGGATTCCTTAGGCCAAAAAGGTTCCCCCCCCCCCCCCCCCCAAAAAAAAACAAGAAACACAACAAGATACGACCCTGCAAAGCCGCCTGGCAGTCGGAAACTGAGGAGCACGAGAACCTTGAGAGCCGTAGTAACAGCAATGCTACTCTAGACTCACCGTGGACCCCAAACCCTAAATCCTAAGTCCTAAGTCCTAAGCCCGAAGCCCTATGCCCGAAGCCCGAAGCCCGAAGCCCTACGCCCTAAGCCTAAGCCTTAAGCCCTCCTAGACATCCCCCACGGCCTAAAGCAACCAAAGCCTGAACAAGAAGCCTTGGAGGCTGCTTTTGCAGATGTTTGAGGTCTTCGAGGCCGCGCCATGAGACCTTCCCTACACGGTTTCCAGGGTTTAGGGTTTGGGGTTTAGGGTTTAGGGTTTAGGTTTTGGGGTGGGGGTTTGGGGTTTTGAGGTTTGGGGTTCCGGCACATCCCAGGAGGTTGTTCGATGTTGGGCTTTTTTGGGGGTTCCAGGGCGGTTTTGGTGGCTTGGGGGTGTAGGGTTTAGGTTTGGGGCTTGCATGGGATCCTATGTCAAGTTCAAAAAGGGGCCAAGGTCCTCCACAGCATTTTTGGAAAAGGGCGGGGGTGTATTTCCCGACATTGCAAACCCGGTGGGCACCTAGGCCGTTTCAATGTGAGCACATCAGAGCAGGATTAGGGTTTAGGGTTTAGGGTTTGGGGTTTCGGGTTTAGGGTTCATCAGAGCCCCCGAGCCCCAACCATCAGCTGGAACGCGACAGCAGGCCCAGAAGCTCACTGGCGGCTTCAGTGGGTCCTTGGTCATCCGGGTGCGCCCCACAGGGCGCAGGGCAGTGCAAGGTTTCCAGCTTCTGTGGTCGAGGATCTGTCAGGTAGATCTGGGGGCTCAGGATGTAGCGTCTTGTGCGAGGAGTTGGCCCCCCCCCCACATACAAAGGTGAGGTGTCATTGGCCAGGAGTTACTTTCCAGATAACTTTCACCCTGAACCCTAAGCTTCCAAACGCATCTCAGACCCAGAAAACTAGCTTCGGCTTCAACTGGGGGCACCAACTTGGGGAAGCTGTGTCTTGCTGCCGCCTCAAAGTTCCGATGAGGTTTAGGGATGTCAGGTAAGTTCACGCCTGCCTGGAGCCCTGCGCAACCCGACGCTCAAGCCCTAAACCGCAAAGCAAGCCATAGCCTCCACTACCCCCCTCGAAACCCGAAGCCTAAACCCTAAACCCTAAACCCGAAACCCTAAACCCTAAACCCTAAATAGCTCTGACCCCCTCCCCCCCGCCCCCCACACTTTCTCAGGTGCAGCCCTTCGAAGCCGATGGCCGCCCTGGCGAGTCGCGGACTGAGAGTGAGGGTTGTGGGATTTAGGGTTTAGGGTTTCGGGTTTAGGGTTTAGGGTTTCGGGTTTAGGGTTTAGGGTTTCGGGTTTAGGGTTTAGGGTTTCGGGTTTGGCGTTTAGGGTTTCGGGTTTAGGGTTTAGGGTTTCGGGTTTGGGGTTTAGGGTTTCGGGTTTAGGGTTTAGGGTTTCGGGTTTAGGGTTTCGGGTTTCGGGAGACCCTATACTGCCCCCGCTGAACATGCCCAAGATGAAGCCAGATGCAGCTCGTTAAAGGCCAGAGTCGAGGGTGTGAAACGAGCGTGAGGGCTCGAAAAAAGCCGGTCCGTGTTCCCCAAAAATCCGGATCCTGTGTACCCTCAAGTATATGAAAACGACCCAAAAAGGTAACCCTTGCTCGGCGGAAATCCGATGGTTCTCAACTACTTGTGGTTTGGGGGTGGGGGGGAGGGGCTGGTGCCCACCCCCGCCCATTGTTCCCAAAAGGTGGGGTGGGTGCTGTGGTGGCCGTGGAAATTGGTTGGGGTCGGGGGTATAGGTCTCGGAAATCCTCCGCTCCAGAACCGAAGCCCTTGACCTAAACCCGAACCCTATTGTAAGGGGATACTGTCGGTACAACAAGATTTCTCGTGTGTTAAGGCCGTGCATTGTGAAGTTGGACGAGGGAAAGGCGGCGCAAGCGGATCTGTTTAGTGGCTTATTTTCCAGGGTTTTGGCTGTTGATGTCCTGCGCCATCCCTCCTGGACAAACTCTGTGCTGCCAGTGCCGTCCATGAACCACGCCCACCCCACGCTCCCGACCCACATAGCTGCCCAAACAGGGGGACCTCTACTGGTTACTGGAGCCCTGCCCGCGCTACCTCCTGAACACCTTACTTATATCCAGCTCCTGTGTCCCCATAGAACTGTAAAGCAGATGTACCCAATCCCCTAGTGTCAGGCCTTGCAGTGTCGATAGCGCGTGTGGCAGCACTGAACCCCCAAAACCCTACACAAATGCCGGTGGGTTAGCTTACTGCTGGTTAGTAGGGAGTATAAGGGAATGAGGTACCCCATATCCCCCGATATATACCCTTCAAGGGATTATCTATATCTATATATATATACTTCTATATATATTTTTTTCATATACACCCTTTAAGCGATTATATGTCCATACCCTTTAAGGGATTTTATACATACATATATGTGTGTATATATATATACCTTTAAAGAGATTATATATATATATATGTATATTTACACACCCTTTAAGGGATTATGTATAGGGTTCCCTGCTACCCAACGGTAAGGTTCGGGGATCTTTCTGCTCGGCACAGGCCATCCGGACGGAGGCGTCGAACTCGGAGAATGTCTTCAAGGCCTCTGAGTCAATCTCCCAAACGTCCGTCTGCTTTCGGGGTTTGGGGTTTAGGGTTTAGGGTTTAGGGTTTAGGGTTTAGGGTTTAGGCTACCAAAAGTATTCCCATAGAAACAAGCTACGTACCCCAAAAAGCACTTTTTAAATTTCGGTAGGGCTCATATACACACGTATACAAATCAGTAAATACAAATACAATATATCTAAAACGTTAGGGGCAGGGAGAAGCGTGCCCTACACAATCGGGCCAAAGCTGCCTTTCGCATGTTAGGCTACCTTTGCAGTTCCCGCGCCAGATCACAGCAAGCCCTAAATCCCAAGCCCAAGCGCCCTAGGGAACACAGCCCGCAAGCCAGAGGTCCCCAAACTCCATGGTCCCAAAGCAACCCGTCAGGGTTTTGGGGGGGCTCTTAAAGGGTTTAGGACTTCGGGTCTAGGGCTTTTAGGGTTTAGGGTTTGAGGGTTCAGATTTAGGATTTTGGGTCTAGGGTTTAGGGTTAGGGGCATTCTGGCGAACTGGTTGGGGAACTCTGGGTCCAGGGGAACTCTTTGGGGTTTCGGGCCCCCCCCCCTCCTCTGAACCTCGAACGTGATAAATGCAAAACCTGTTTAGGGTTTAGGGTTGAGGGTTTAGGGTTTCGGGTTGAACCCTCATAAGGCCCTTCTCAACCCTAAGCCCTAAACCCTAAACCCTAAACCCTAAACCCTGAACCCTGAACCCTGAACCCTAAACCCTAACCCTAAACCCGGGAGAGGCCTTGCCAGACCGGGCCGCCCGAATCTTGGGCGACGCCGTGTACGGCAGGGACAAGGCGGCTCCGGAATCTTTTTTTTTTTTTTTTTTCTGTTTAGGGTTTAGGGTTTAGGGTTTAGGGTTTGGGGTTTAGGGTTTAGGGTTTACGAGTCTTTTGTTTTTTCATTTTTATTTTTATCTGTTTAGGGTTGAGGGCTTTAGGGCTTTAGGGTTTGTTTCGGGTTTAGAAGGGTTTGGGGTTTAGGGTTTAGGGTTTAGGGTTGAGGGTTTAGGGTTGAGGGTTGAGGATTTGGGGTTTTGGGGTTGTGGGTTTTGGGATTTTTGGTGTTTAGGGTTCAAGGTTGCAGACCAAAAATCCCTGATGTTTTGTGGGTTAGAGGGTTTCGGGGGTCCAAAGAAAGGTATTTGGGCTTGGGGTACCTGGCACTCTGATTGCCTACAGGTTTCTCTGGTTCATGCCTAGTGATGAAAGGGTGATTCCCACTTGACTGTAGGTCGGGGGCAGGCGAAGGTGTAGAGGATTCAGGGCTTTTAGAGGTTTATGGGCCAGTTTATGAGGTTAACGCGGTGTAGGGGGGTTTGGCCTTTCGGGGTTCATAGGGCGCGGAGAGGGCTTATGATGAGGATTGTAGGGCTCAGGGTTTTCGGGTAGTAGAGTTGAGGGATTCAGGGTAGAGGAGTTGAAGGTTGATACTTTACTAAACCCTAAGCCTTAACCCTGAACCCTGTGCCTTGGGTTCTATAGGGTATATAAGGGGTATGGAAGGTATATCAGGGGCATGTGGGTATGTTCTTCCTCTTGGTTATCTCTAGTATATGTTGCTAGATGTACACAAAACTCTTACGCTATAAGGTATCGCCACCCATGCCTTGGGCCTAAAGATGGTCGAAGCGAAAGTCAGGGAACCTTCGATCAACTGCCGCATGTCCCATAGGTCCCCAAGACCAGTTTAGCGTTTAGGGTTGAAGGTTTGGGGATGAGGCTTGAGGGATCTCCCAAGCCCTGAACCAAAAGAAACTACCTCAGCTGCCCCATGAACTGTGAGCCTCAAGTGGGCTGGTTTCGCCAGGAGAAGAACGAAGAGTTTGGGGCCATGCGGCGTGGTGGCCCAGATTGGCACCCGAAGCAAGAAGCCCACTAAAACCCAAATCCTCAACCCTAAGCCCTAAACCCTAGACACCCTGAACCGCAAGGCACAGCCCTACACGCAATCCTTCCTAAATCCCAAGCCCAAAGCACTAAATGCTAAACCACAAATCCGAGACCCTTAAGCCCAAAACGCTAAGTCCAAAACTTAAGCCCAAACCCTTAGTCCTAGCGCTTGCAAATCCCAAATCCTAAGCCCCCAAACACTAAACTCTAAACCTAAAAACCCCAAACACGGACTCTTAAGCCACACAAAGCCCAAATCCTAACCCTAAAGACACCGAAACCCTAAACCCTAAACCCTCAAGGCCAGGATAGCTAGAAGTTGTACGTGCTTCACTTGGCACCGGCAGTTTCGATGGGGAAGACAAGCCACGTGGGCTTACAAATGCCTTTTTCAAGCCCAAACGTACCAAATCTTCAGTTTGCTTCAACCTCTGCATTTCACAGCGTATCATTCTCAAAAAGCGATTCGTGTAGACCCCACAAGGCCTGCAGGCCCCACGGAAGGCGCCACCAAGAAGGCCCCACCGAAGTGGCATGAAGTGGCACCCTTTGCCATTTTTTTTGGTTCAAGGTTCCCTTATAAAGTATCCAACCCCAAAAAGGGGCACCCTTATGTTATCATGGCTACAAGGCTGAATTATAAACGTAACCAGCAACCGAAGAAGGGCACCCTTATGTTAGTATGCTTACTGGGCTACCCCAAACCCGAAACCCGAAACCCCAAACCCGAAACCCCAAACCCTAAACCCTAAACCCTAAACCCTAAACCCTAAACCCTTATCTTAACATGCTTACTGGGCTACCAAGAAACAAGGCTCGAGTTGGCTGGCGCCTGCTGGAACGTTCCGGAGCTGGCGCAAGGCCGGCCCGAGGGTGGGACGAGTGCCGAAAGGGGCTCAGGGTGCAGGGTATGTAGGGTTTAGGGTTTAGGGTTTAGGGTTTAGGGTTTAGGGTTTAGGGTTTAGGGTTTAGGGTTAGGGTTTAGGGTTTAGGGTTTAGGGTTTAGGGTTTAGGGTTTAGGGTTTAGGGTTTAGGGTTTTAGGGTTTTAGGGTTTTAGGGTTTTAGGGTTTTAGGGTTTTAGGGTTTTAGGGTTTTAGGGTTTTAGGGTGTTCGGGTGTTCGGGTTTAGGGTTTAGGGTTTAGGGTTTAGGGTTTAGGGTGAAGAACCTAAAGCTCGAAACCCTGACTCGCTGAGTCGCTGGTCGCCCCTCTTTTCGGGGGCCCTGGAACCGAGTCAGTGCGGAGCAGCTTCGGGGGTAGCTCTTTCTAATTTTTCGTCCCTTCGGAGTTCCCATCGTAATACGGATCCTCCCTCATGTGGTTCTCAAAACTGTGGTCCCATATTATGGACCCCAAAAGGGGCCAAATTTCCGATTTTTTTTGACCATGTCTAGGATAACCAAACACGGGACCAGGACTCGGAGAGCTGCCCTAAGCCCTAAACCCTAAACCCTAAACCCTAAACCCTAAACCCTAAACCCTAACACCCTAAAACCCTAAACCCTAACACCCTAAAACCCTAAAACCCTAAAACCCTGAAACCCTAAAACCCCAAAACCCTAAAACCCTAAAAACCCTAAAACCCTAAAACCCTAAAACCCTAAAACCCTAAACCCTAAACCCTAAACCCTAAACCCTAAAACCCTAAACCCTAAACCCTAAATCCTAAAATGGCGTGACTTCGCAAGGCTCCTCGAACTTACTCTCGACCTTCAAGGACCTCCTCCTCTACGAGAGCGAGCAGGCTCCCTTCCCATTTTAGGGTTTAGGGTTTAGGGATTTTGGGTTTAGGGTTTAGGGTTTCAGGTTTCAGGGCTTGCGGTGGAAAGTTTGCAGGTTTGTGTGAGTTCAAGGTTCGAGAGGGCCTCGGGTTCAGGTCGCTTTTGTGGATGGAAGGTGCCGGCAGCTGTTAGGGCTGTTAGGGTTTAGGCCTAGAGTGTAAGGGCCGCAGGTGTTGCAGAACTGTGGTGCCATGTTTGAGTGGTGTGTAGGGCAATGTCGGCCTCCGCATTTGGGCGCGCCGGCACGTGTCTTTGTGATCCGAAGATTTTCGGACAACTCCCATCTCCGAAACCCTAAACCCCTAAGCCCCTAAACCCAAGATTTGGGGGGTTTGGGGTTTAGGGTTGAGGGTTTAGGTTTTTGAGGGTTGAGGGTTTAGGGTTGAGGGAAGAAGAATCGGCTTCCCGCCTCGCAGATGCTGTTGGGGAGTGCCGGCCTGGTCGGCAGCGACGACCTCCGGCCCTTCGGCAACGTCAACAGCGTCCTGGCCCGGCAGCCCAGGAGGGGGTTTACGACAATAACGGACCCTTAATGTAGGATCCCCAAATAGTAGGATCCCCTTATAATAAGGACCCCTTTAAGGTACTCCGAATATCGTAAACCCCCAGAAGAATCTTGGTAAGGGTTTCGAGTTTAAGTTTAGGGTTTAGGGGTTCGGGTTTAGGGCAGGTGTACTGTTGGACCATCTTTCGTGCAATCTCCCTCGCACCCACATACGGGGCTCCAAGGTGTGCGGTTATAGCGCTAGGAAACCCTGCAGACGCGATCGCAGTGGGCATCTAGGAGAACGAAAGGGTCGACGCACACACGACCTACCCATACAGGCAGTAGGCAGAGTGTGTGTGTGCGTGCGTGCTTATGCCCCCCACGACTGCATACGCGATGAAGACCTATTGTCAGGACTTGGCCTGCAGATCTGACAACAGCGGGGATGCAGATTCACATTCGAAGATGAATGCGCCATTCTCTTCCGATGTTCGTAAAGATCTTTCTGGTCCACGAATCCAATGACAGCAACCACAGATCCCATGCTCTCAGTGCCCTGTTGCTCCTACAAAGATTGACTCTTGCACCCCAGGCGCCATGTCAGGTTCGACGGTTTGATGCTGTTTCCACGATGGTCCTCGTTGCAACTGCCATAAGCCCATATTTCATCACCTTAATCTCCACACCCTGTAATGCCCCTCGGCCTGAAAAGGCGTTAATTACTGGTAGCTTCTGAGCCCTGAGCCTTGATCCGATAAAGGCCCTCAGCCCCAAACACCTAAGCTAACCGAGTGCGAGGCCGAGACATTCGGGCCGGGTGGAATTGTGTCCTCGCTGCGAAAGGTGGGGCTTTCTGGTTTAGGGTTGAAAGGGATGGGGGGGTCTTCGGGTCTTCGGGCCTTAGGGTTCAGCGTCTTTAGGGATATCATGAGGGGCTGGCGTCGCTACGAGGACCTATCGTGGTTA
>CAJNDS010002423.1:50000-140000 GCA_905221605.1 Symbiodinium natans
TTTTAACCACAAATCGCGGCCTTCGGGATGTCCACAAAGACAACTGGCTTGTGCAGAAAGCCAAATCCGGTCGAGTTTTGATTGCCGCCCAGAGGAACTCCCCTACGGCACCTTGAGCCGCTCGCAAGGAAGGAATATCCACCTCCTCTTCTTCACCTGGCGTTTCTTTCACCATTGGCAGGTTACTACCTTTTCCAGTTTCATCAATCTGATACCCTCTTCGGTTCAGCAAATCTCTCACGAAGTCCTCCTGGTTGAGAAAGAAGCTGCCATTTCGATACCAGATTTGGACACCCAAAAACTTCAGGAATCCATCACCACAGCCTGGACCACAGAACTCAGGTTCAGAAGTTTTCCACTCCTTCCTGATCTGTTCCAAGGCTTCCCGGAGCACTGTCATAGTCCCAGCCATCAAAAAATCATCCACGTAAAGACCCATTGTCCCTACCAACTTGCTTGCACCTTCCGGCTTCTCGTGTGCCATAATAAGGAACAGACTTGGGTCTGCATTGGACCTCTGAAAGCTCATTGCTTGTCCATCCTTTGACACCCAAGACATGCCTTGAAGACGCTGATCTCGCCACTCCACCCATGCTGCAGGACTTTCGGCCAAACCGTACAAGGCCTTCCTCACAATCCACCGCTCCTCCTTTGTGCAAAGACCCAATTTCACCGCCGCCCTTGGGGGCTGCACCACCACCAGACGCCCTTCTCTTTGCGCCCTATTCATCGGCGCCGTCAGAAAAGCCTTGGAAATGTCTAAACCAGCGATGATCCACACCATATATGCTGCGTGCCTCACTTGACACCTAAATGTAGTTGAATCTAAACCGGGAGCGTACAGCGAGTGACGACTGAGGGACCTCGGCCCTTCGTATTCTGTAGCTGCCGTTGACGAAATAAAATTGCCACATGCACAGATACGGGCACGTCGCCTCCCTGTCCCTTGCTTCCGGGTAAACACCACCAGACTGGGCACGTACTCAATCACCGGTGCATTAGGCTCTTCCGCCAATTTGTCCAGCTTTTCTTGAGTTGTTGGTTCCACCACCTCCAACTCTTTAACCAAAGACGTCACCTCGTCCGACAATGATTCCCTCCACTTTTCCAGCTCTTGCATGGCTTCTTGTGTAGGAATTGTTTTTGTTTGCAGGAACTCAACCTCCTCTGCTGCCTCAAGCGCGGCATTTTCTTGTACCATTTGCTGAACTTGAGCTGCTTTGACCAAAAACTTCGAGAGCTGTTCCTCGGTTCTTTTTGCTTTAACCAGCCATTCTCTAGTCTCTGATCCTTTTTCTCCATTCGACTCATTGGCCGATCCATGGAACTCATCCAAAACGCAACATTCCTGTTCAGCAATTAGGCGTCGAATACTCAGATGCTCCTCTAGAGCCCATTGGTGCGCTTCGAACACAGCATAGTCGACTTCCTCCGCAATGTCGTCCAGCGAGGTCTCTTTCAACGTCATTTTTAACCATTTCCTTTTTTCACCTTCTTCAGCTTGTGGTTCCGGAAGAGGAAACTTACATTGGAGAAGATAGCGCCTATCCTTGTAGCTCAAACGCTCCATAAAAACAGGTGTGTACCGGTCAAGGATACCCTGTTCCCTTTCCAAGGCATAGGACCATGCAACTTCCTCGGAAAGAACGACATGAAGTTCCAGCGGATATCGACCAATTTTCCAGGCAAGACTTTCTTCCCATAGGATTGCTCCACCACTTCAGCTCCTTCCTCTAAAGCCTTTTCATCCTCAACCCACAGCTGACCATCTTTAAAGTCACCAAAGCCACACACATAATTGCAGCAATGCTTTTCATTGTGACTATCCCTATGCAATGATACCGGAGCATTGCATGAGATCTGAAGAGCAGAAAATTTGGCTTCAGGATTGTGGTACCTCACGAATGATGCCAGGTAACGACATAGCCATGGCCTTCGATGAGTCTCTTTTGTAATACCACACACTCCGCCATGAGTATAGTGGCCCAACACCAGAGCTCGCTTACTTGTGCACCAATTGTTGATACCACCTCTTCGATTCACCCTCTTTGGGTATACAATCCCTTCCAAAAGCTCCTCGCAGTCCACGTAGTCGTACATAGACCTTTCATACATCGATTTGGCTTTTTGTTCTTCCTTTTCCAACTGTGTTCCATCCTCGGCAGTCTCACTTTTGCAGACCAAATAAGCATTTTTATGAGGAGAACAGCATGTCGGCCAATACTCATCACCAGGAACATTGTCCTCAACATCTGCATTATCTTCCGGCTCCCCCAGACCCTGCATGTCATCCTCGAAAATTTCTAAGGGCGGACTCTCCCCCCGCTTGCGAAGCAAGCGCAAGGAGCCCACATGACCACGCAGTGAAGAGGCCGGGCTTTTTTCCATCAACCGATGGCGAACTGGAGGATCGCGAGGCGGAGGTAAAGGAGGAGCTTCCTCATCAGCAAATCGAAGCGCCGGTTTTTTCCCCTTGAGACGATGCTCTGGAGGAGAAGGCTCCTGTTCTTCTACCACCCCTTCCAGCTCCAATTCAGGCGGTTCCTTTATATGGGAAAAAATCGTAGTGCAGGGAAATAACACCAGTTCATCCGGATCTTTTGCAGTCCCTTGAGCTTCCACCCAATAACCCCCAGGTAGGTCATCACATGGACCCAAAAGAAGCGCGGGCTGCGTACGATCGACCCATTGCCGACCTTTCTTTGTTCCATCCGGACCCAGCAACTCCCACGGACGACGTTTGACTTGAATTTGAGCACCAAAGGGAAGCAATGCTTTCGGGTTTAACCCCAACTCCCTTTCAGCTTTCTGCCACCGTAACATTGACCAATGGCGAGCAGCCAGTGCCCAGTACGCCGGCCCGAGTCGCGCCTCCTTTAAGAGCGACCTCACACCACGTTTGAATAAACCCACACATGCTTCAGCGCGCCCATTTGTTTGCGGGACTCCAGGATCACCAGTGGTCCTATATATCAGACGAGTTTCACAAAAGGACCGGAAGCGTGCATTGACAAACTCCCCCGCTCGATCTGAGTGGATTCTCAACACCGGATACCCATGTCTCTGCAAGCGCACCATCATTCTTTGAACGGCCGATAAAACAGTTGTCTGCTGTTTTTCCACAATCGGCTCCACCATAACGAAGTTGATCATACGGACAGGCTGGGTCAAGTGGTCCTTCAGTTCCTTCCAGGATTTTTCAGAAGCTTGGTTTTTCAACACCTCTGCCTCCAGAACTGGTGCAGGTTCCACCGGCGCAGAGTCTTCCTCCTCGAAGTTAGCGACTGCATCGCCTAACCATTCTCCGACACCAGCACCTTCATCTGCCACCTGATCTTCCACCTCATCCGCATCTTCCTCCTTTTCCGGAGGGCGACCCACATTGGGATCCAACATTGGAAACTGATACACACCAATAACAGCGTGTCGTGGCTTCTGCTGGTGAGCATCCTTTGAACACTTGTATGGACCCGCCAAGTCCAATGATAAAGTGTACGCATCCCCATGCTTCCGCCTCAAATGGCGACGCTCTTTTCCAGCGGCAGGCACACAGATTTGACAATCACGTCTGAAAGGAATATGCCCCCTTAGGCAATGGTCACGGAAAGCTCGCTCCTCAGCTGTCAACCTCCGTAACGTTCCTTCTCGTTCTTCCTTTTTTGACACCATAGTTTCCCGTTCAGCATCGCTCTCATGCAACCATTGTGCCAACCTGTGACGTATTTGTTTAACCAATCCAAACGCCCATCGCGCCCATATGGAGGATTGTCCAATACGCTCTTCCAGGGTAGAAGCGAATGTTGCTGACCACGGAACAACCACTCGAACCTGTTCCAACGATTCCCATAGTTCCATATCAGACACCAGGAAAGTCGTAGGTTTCACCAGAGCATGTCCCAATGCTCCTTGATCAAAATGTGCAGCGTGCATTCCATAACGCTCGCAAAACCTTTTTACCTCTGGCCAACTCCAGAAGGTAGGACTTGAGAACCCTTTCTGAGAACCATCCACCAGATCCTCAGCACTCAAGACCGTTTTGCCGTTCTGAGAGAAATCTTTCCCTATGAGTTCAGGGTCCCCAGGACTTTCCATGCCAAAGAAGACAGAACTTCCATTGATGACTTCAGCAGTTCCACACCTTGAATGCACCGCCATGTCATATAGGAAAAGCATCTTCAGAAGTAAAACACCATCCTTTTGAGCTAATTCTTGATGTGGCCAAGGAAGACTTTTTAATCCCAACCGTTCAGGCCCACAGCGCCGGCGTAATACAGGTGGACCACCGTCTTCACCTCTCAACCTTGACACTGTCCTGCATGGAGGTCCTCCAACCACAGCAACCACCTTTCCTTCAGCCGCCAGATGCAGAAGATACTTCCAGACGCTCGAATTATGTAGGTCACCGCCTTTTTTCAAATCCAGCTCCAGTACCTCCACATCCCGACTGGGAAAATGCCATTTTTGTTTTCCCGAAAATAGGTGTACCACCACCCTTTTTGCTCGTGCCAGCCGTCTCCTTTTATGACGGTTGAAAGGCAACGCCGCAATATCTCCACGTGGCAACAGCTCCATCAGCATATTTTCTGGTATATCCCCATAATACCACCGAAGAAATCGCCAACATGCCTGGACGAACTCCTCCTCGTTCGCTGACGCTGTCCGCGCTGCGCTTTGCAACGACGCTTTTACGGCCACCTCATTGTCCGTATTCGGACACCCTTGAACCATACGTGCCACCTTCAATGCTTGCTTTGGTGAACACCAATCCATTTCATCAATGATCTGAAGCGCCACCTCCTTTTCCAAACAAGGGCACCCATTCAGATCACGAACGCGAAGTTCCCCCAAGGATGTGAGGCTGTGCACTTGCCACCACGCCACTGAACTCTGAGACCAACCAAAGCGCTCGCTTTGCCAATTGGCACTAGTGGATCTACCATTTCAGGAGTTACCAGGGTCCCACCTGGGGTAATACACATCTCCCGAGATCCAACAGCTAAAGACACCAACACCTTTTGCTGCGGAAGCTGTTCACCAGGACGAAGTGATCTGAGAGGATGTGATGCTCCCGAGTCCAACATGCCCATTCCCGAACACTCATTGGTGTCAGAAACCCTGGCCACATGTAGAACGCATACTCCTCGGCCTTCTCCCTGCTTCGGCAACAACGTGGCATCAGACGAACCGACTCCACAGTCCGCCCTTCCATTCCTCCATTGAGAATGGGACCAAGACGCACGCTGCCTTTCAGCATGCAAAACCATCTTTTCAGCTGTTTTGTAATCCATAACCAAACAGCCATGTTCAAACCACAAGAGTTGGTCCAGCGAAGATTTTGCACCCACGTGACACATCCCATTGATCACAGTGAGGTTCGCCCCAAACTCCAAAATCAGCCAGAGAGGGATAATCAGGGGCCCATTGTCTTCCCTAATCAACGTCCCTTTCTCTGTAATCCTCATTGTCGCACCACCAAGCGCGCTTTGCACCATAACAGTAGTGTCGGGTAAACGTTCCCATGGAAAAAGCGTCCGCGCAAGATGCGTAGCAGCTGTATCCACCAACGCCACTCTCTCTTCCTGCTGAAACAACCCAGAGTCACACAACATTCGAACACTGGGATCCCCGCTTGATGCTGACTGCGCTGATGACAGTTTCATAGATTTCAGCACCTCTAACGCTTCAGCAAGGACTTGATTAGGTGTTGATGGTGATGAGGGACTTGCAGAACCTTTCTCCAATCCCGCATTAGCCGTCTCATCTCCCCCTTCAGCCACCTCTGCCTTTTTGGCATTTCCCCATTTCGCACCTTTGCCGCCCTTTCCCCCTTTGGGAGAATTCCCTTTAGATCTATTCCTCTCAGGATTTGAGTCCACATTGGAACTTGCACCATCCTTATATGGACACTGCGGCTGTAGATGGCCAACGGCCCCACACTCAAAACATCTTCCACGCTCCAGGGAGTCCTTGTCATGGCGAAATTTGCAGCGTGACCCGAACTTGCAGCCTGCTTCTGTCTTCCCATATATCCAACAGAATGGACGTTCACCATCGCCGCTATACCTTTTTCCTTTCCCTTTTCCTTTGTCACCCTCCTCCGTCTCGTCACCAGTTCCCTTTTGGGCCTTGTTTAACCTTGCCCTTTTCTTGGCGTCCGAGTCCTGCTTCACCTCTTGATCACCAGCACTATGCAATAGCAGTTCAAACTCTGCCTGTAACATTTCAGCTAGTTGTGTCGCAGTTTCAGAGGTCGGCGAGTAGTCCACCCCCAATTTTTCCCGAAAGGATGCCACTCTGAAATGAACCGTAGGGTGTTTTGCCAGCAACGCGGATGATAAAGCATCCAATCCCTTGATAAGCAAGGTAGCGTCCGGCTCGGCCGCTCTCAACTCCCTTAATCGGGAACGCCATTGCGCCCATTGACGCACTCCCTTGATGGCCTCTGAGATCGAGGTTGCTGAAGATGGTTGCACCAAGAAGTTCAACATTGTGCTGCGCTCATTTGCTCCACCTGGTTGGTAGACCGTCAGCAATTTGTAGAATATCATCACTGACCCCAACATTCGAGTGGAAACGATCTCGGTCTTCAATCTCTCCGGAATCGCCTGCAGCAGTAAAGACACCGCTCTCTGCTCCAACAAAACATGCACAGTTCGAACCACCTTGAGCCCTTCCAGCTCAGCCTTGATGCCCAACCTTTCCAGCGGAGAAACACTCAACCATTTGGCATACGCCTGATACGCCTTTGAATAGACGCATTGCCACCACACTCTTCCTGTATCGCAGGAAGCCTAATTTGGGCTCATAACCTACGGGGGGCAACCGAAGGGGGACAAGGAACAAGACAGTCAGCCCCAACCGAAGCCCTGGATTTACCCCTAGACCAACCAGCCAAACAAACCAAACCCCAAACCAAGGGCACACTTTTTACGAAGCTACTCATTGAGTCTTGAGCCAAATTGGTTCCGGGTTCATTGACCCTTTAACCTTCAACACCAACTCTTTTCCACAATACAAACTGCAGCTCCGCATAGGGTTTAGGGTTTAGGGCTAGGGTTTAGGGTTGGGAAATGTTCACCCTTTATCCGAACAGTCCTTAGTAGAGATTACAGCACTCCCTAGTGCAATCTTATTAAGGGCTGTTAGTTTAAGGGGGAACATCCCAACTTATAGGGTATTTTGGGGTACCCAAAAAGTCAGGGGCCGCCTCATATTAGTGACCCCAAAGGGGACCATAATTTAGGGAGGTGATCATCGGGCTTGTTTATACATGGGGTTTGCAGTGTTTGCTGGGTTGGAAAGACCCATTCAAGTGTTCGGCACCCGAGCGTACAGAAGCCACTTGAAAGCCCAAGCCCTTGAAGTCCAAATTGACCCCAACCCCTTCAGCTCGCACAGCCCTCGGAAAACTTAAACCCCAAGCCCTCCCCCCCCTCCCCAAGAACAGAAACAAAACAAGCAAAAGAAAGTATTGGGTTTAGGGTTTAGGGTTTAGGGTTTAGGGTTTAGGGTTTAGGGTTTAGGGTTTAGGGTTTAGGGTAAACAAATGCTACAGTTCCCAGCTCTCTGAACTCGTGTGCTTCCTTTCAGGAGCTTAGTAAAGAGGCGACTCTCCCTAAACCCTAAACCCTAAACCCTAAACCCTAAACCCTAAACCCTAAACCCTAAACCCTAAACCCTAAACCCTAAACCCTAAACCCTAAACCCCAAACCCTAAACCCTAAACCCCAAACCCCAAACCCTAAACTCTAAACCCTAAACCCTAAACCCTAAACCCTAAAAAGAAAAAAGTGGCTTCCTGTCAGGAGCTGGTCGTCGGCAGCATCAAGCCCCGCTTGGAGGAGCTGGCGAAGATGGATGCCCCGCAGCTGCAAGGGGCGTCGGAGCAGTCAGGTTTGGCGCCGGCTCATGAGGTTTGCAGGCTTCATATAGCGCGGTTTAGGGTTTAGGGTTAGGGTTTAGGGTTTGGGGTTTAGGGTTCAGGGTTTAGGGTTTAGGGTCCAGGGTTTAGGGCTTAGGGTGTATGGTTTAGGGTTTAGGGTTTGCGGTAACCTTGTGCTTTAGATCACCCTTAATAGGGGGCCGATGGATGCGGGTGAGGAAGCCGTGGTGCAGTTGTAGGGATGGAACCCAGCCTTCAGTGTTTAGGGTTTAGTTTAGGGTTTAGGGTTTAGGGTCCGCTGAACAATGCAGCAGCGGATTGCAGCTGGGCAAGGGCCGTTGCATCAAAGTGCCTTGTACTGAGCAACCGTGTTTTCCCTCTTTGTGCCGCCCAGGTAGGCCTGCCTACTAAGGCACACACGTGCGACTGCTAGCGCCCACGTCCTAAGCTAAGCCCCTTTTATGACCTGTACACACCTCGCCAGCCGAACATTGACACCGAAACCCTAAACCAAACCCGAAACCCTAAACCCTAAACCCTAGACCCTAGACCCGAAACCCTAAACCCTAAACCCTAAACCCGTAGCCATTTTGGCTCAAGCTGCGCTAGCCTTGAGTTGAAAGCCCGCTGGTCACTGTCGTAAAACCCAGACCAACAAAATGGCTACCACTTGGATCGAGCGCCAAGTGCTTTGTCAACTTGAGGGACACGTCTCTCAAGTTGGCATTGACATCGTCCGCCACCAGATGTGCCCGAAGAAAGGTGTCCGAGGATGCCTGAGGAAGAACGGGCTGTTGGAGGAGATGAAGCCAGTTCGATCTTTCGACGAAGAGGCCCTGAATGCTCTTCCATCATTGGGGGCCGTTGCCACCCTTACTGGAAATTGTGTCCACTGCATGCAGGACGCCTGTGTGGGGCTGTTCGACCCCTCAGGCGACCGGTCAATGTACGTGGTGGCAGTTGACAACTGCGAGTTACACGCTTTCAAGGGCAATTGCATGGCGGAGTGTGTCTCCCAGAAAGGTGCCAACGTGTTTACCAAACTTTTTGGGGCGACAGAACACTCGACATCGCGCGAGCGGCTGCCGTTCGCATTCGTGAGCCTAGATGATGGACTACTCGCTGCTTGCCAGCAGCAACTCATCCGCCAGACCACCAAACCCGACAGGGGTGCCTTAGGGGACTGCTACGCTGTTGGGGTCAGGAGTATCGAGGGGATGCGTGACAATCATCAGAGGGTACTGGAGCTGAGGCTCCATGTCATCATGGCTGCGCGGATGCTTTGGCAACCCAACTCCATAACGAGGGTGTTCGACTGGGTACCAACTCTACCACTGGGACCCGACGGGGTCTACAGGCGAGATATCTATCTCAACCACCTGAGCAAGTTGAGGAAGGAGCTTATTTACTGTCAATGGACCCTATCCCTCCCACCGTTACATTCAGCTTTGACAGTAAGTGGGTGGAAGGCATGGTTACAGGAGCATTTCGCCCGAATAGGCACAAAGCCATGGTCTACTCCGCCAAACGTATTTATTCCCTATTAAAGGCCAGAACAACAATCAAACGGACCTGGGTTAAAGGCCACTCAGGACAAGAATATAATGACATGGCGGATGCGCTTGCAGGACAAGCAAAACAAGATGGTGTACGGATAGGTGGCCGTTCTGAACAGCACTTCTACCTTACCCCTACTAACCTCCCTTTGGCAGACGCACAAGCCCCCCTCCCCATCATCAAAAACGCGCCGGACCGCATCTCACAGGCCCTATTGACGGCGGCGGAGAATACATTCGCTAAACTGCCGGTCAAACCCAGGACGTGCTGGATAACTCCAACACTTGCAGCGGACATCGAAGCAGTAAAACAGCGCAGATTACATGGAGACCCTCAGGCCACTCAGGAATACAAAGGGCTCAAAACGCAAGCTCGCAAAGTAAAACGCCAATGGCTAAGGGATCAGGTCCTGCAATCCCACAATCAGGGGTCGCAAGCGCTTTGGCGGAACCTCCGTAAAATGAAAACGGGATTTAGAGAACGAAAATCCAGGCTAAAAAAGGAAGGTCGGCCGGTACCTTGGGATAAACAGCACGCGGCGTTTGCAGACCACCTCGCCAATGTACAATGGGGTCCCACCACGGTCACGGCAGAAGAAAGAGAATTATTACGGGAGTCACCCTCTTTATACGCGCCCTCGGCTACACCGCCCCCACCCTTCACCCTGATAGAACTCTCCGACGTTATCAAGCAATTACGAAAGGCTAAAGCGCCTGGTCCAGATAACATTCACAATGAGCTGGTGCTACTTCTGGACTACATAGGGGAACAACAGCTATTGGAAATGTTCAACGAATGTTTCAGTAGCGCCACGGTTCCCCAAGAATGGAAAGAGGCTCTTATCGTTAGTATTTATAAAGGCAAAGGTTCGGATTCAGACCCTGCTAATTATAGGCCAATTTCCTTGCTAAACACTTTCTATAAGATCTACGCGGCATTACTTCAAAAAAGACTGGCTAAAGCGCACGATCATCAGCTTCGGAGCACGCAATTTGGTTTTAGGGCGAATAGATCCACGCAACAACCACTGTTCGTCCTACGCAGATTGCAAGACCTAGCGCTGAAAACAGGCTCACCCTTTCAGCTGCTATTCCTAGATTGGAGAATGGCGTTCGACAAAGTTGATCATGATTCTATGATCATAGCATTGGAGCGCCTTGGAGTACACCGCCAATATGTCGACATTATTAGAGATCTTTACACCAACCAGACATTCTATACGCGAGGACCCTTCGGGGACACCGCCAAGGCTACACCGCACACCGGTATTCGGCAAGGTTGCCCCCTACGCCCGTATTTATGTATCATGGTTATGACAGTGCTTTTCTCTGATGTAGACCGCAGGCTCCGTATACATGGCACCCCCACTAACTCCTGGTCGGTAGGCAAACCAGTATACGATCTAGAATACGCTGATGACACGCTTCTCATTTCGGTTACAAAGCCACAAATGAACGACATACTTAAGGCAATTGAGGTAGAAGCCACCCTATACGGGATGCTTCCAAAGAAAAAACAGTCTCCCTGGAGTACAACGCCGACGCCCCCCAGGTTCTATACTTTGCCGATGGCTCCCCGGTTCCCATAACCACTGACACCAAATATTTAGGCTCTCAGGTTACATGGGACAAGGCCACTAAGCACGCCATAGAAGCTCGTAAAGTCAAGGCGCACATTTCCTACATCAAACTCCAACATTTCTGGAGGTCACGCATCAATTCTAGAACTAAAACTAGAATCTTCCATGCCATAGTCTTGCCTACTTTACTGTATGGCTTGGATACGCTTACTCTGGAAGTTAAGCACCTAAAGACCATAGATGCATGGTATCACAGATATCTTCGTGTCTAAGCACTAGGAGTCAAGGACTCATATTATTCGCACATCTCGAATAGACGGGTATGGACGCTAGCGGGCCGGCCCACGCTACCATCCCAAATTCTGACCTCTGCCCAGTTAAAACAATTGGCAAACAGCTTGGCTACACCGCCCAACAATCCGGTGCACCATGTAGTCTACTCTCCGGGTTGCTCTCCGGGTTGTAAAGATAGGATCAAATTCACAAAGTCTTCACACAGAGGACATCCCCAAAGATATTGGCTAGAACTCAATACTGAGTATGCATTACCGGTGCTTAAAGAATACATAAGGCTAAACCGCATAAACACGGAGGAGCAAAGGCAAGACTTCTTAGGCCTCAAACACCTCCTTAATAGGGACCCCCTCTTCCTGTCTTTCCTGGAATCTGCGCCGACGCGCTGCCCCCACTTGTTCAAAAGACACGCCAAAGCACTTGCATGCGCATGGCTGCCATAAAAAAAAACCCTAAACCCTAAACCCTAAACCCTAAACCCTAAACCCTAAACCCTAAACCCAGAGCTCCCAACCCTTTTTCACCTCGCAGCTCAATCGCCCAGACTGGTGACAATCTCTGCCCGCTTGTCGGCCGGGGGCCACAAGCTTTAGGGTTTAGGGTTCAGAGTTTCAGAGTTTCTTTCGATGTCTATAGGGGCCTTAATAATTAGAACAGGGTTTTTTCGGTCTTAATAAGTAGAATAAGGTTTTGGTATACTTTTAAAGGGACTCTAAGGGAATATTATTTGGTAATTCTTCCGAAACCTTTTCGTTCGGCTGTCACCTTGGATTGCGCAAGCGGCAACCCCGGTGACCCTAGAACGCAAAGAGCGTGGCCCAAGCACTTTTGAACCGAAGCTTCAATCTTCCAGAAATTCATCTCCTCAAATGCAGGAGCCTTCATAATTACCAACATCATCTCTTTTTATCTCCTTATAGTCCCCATGTAGCAAAACACTCACGCTTCTAGTTCGAAAAGACCCCATTCACCAGTCTGGTCCCTGAGCACGCCCTCTAAAACCCTACAGGTTTAGGGTTTAGGCCCTTAAGGCCCTTATACCCCAGAACCCATCATGGCTTGGCTGCGCACCCAAACCCGGGAATTCCAGCCAAAACCGAGCACCGTGAACCGGGCTCCGGGTTAGGGGTTCTAGGGTTTGGGGGGTAAAAGGCTTCTTCAAGGTTATTTAGTGTTAGGTTTAGGAAATGCGTTTAGGGTTTAAGGTTTAGGGTTTAGGGTTTAGGAAGTTTAGGAAGTTTAGGAAGTTTAGGAAGTTTAGGAAGTTTAGGAAGTTTAGGAAGTTTAGGAAGTTTAGGCATTGTGGGGTTTAGGCTGTTTCGAGGCTTAGGTCAGTTGAGCCCCAGCCTAAACTGTCAACCCCCGAAATCCCTGAGTCAGCCTTGCTTACGGGTTGGTTTAGGGTTTAGGGTTTAGGATTTAGGGTTTAGGGTTTAGGGTTCAGGGTTTCGGCTTTCGGGTCTACGGGAACCGGAAGCCCTTCTGCCAGGGCTTGCCCACGGAGACCTGAACGCGGCCAACATCATGCGTCCCGGCCCAGAAAGAAAAGCAGGGTGGGGTTTAGGGTTTAGGGTTTAGGGCTTAGGGTTTCGGATTCCTGGGGGGCCGCAACGTTGAACCCGAAAGGTTCGCTTCTCTGTTTTTCATGCGTGCAGACCGTCCGTTTTGGTCGAATGTGATGCCGGCAAAAAAAGAGGCCTCAACCCGCAAAGCCCCACAGGCCCAAATCGCTAGGACCCGAAGCCCAAAGCCCCAAGACCCCGAGTTTGGCGGTTAGTAGACGGTTCGTAGTAATGGTAGTTGTAAGCGTCGACAGCTTTAGCTCGGGTCGCGCACCCTAAACCCTGGCAAGCCCTGAAGCCAATCAGGATCGATGCTTTGGATGCCGTGTGGCTCATCGACTTTGCAACTTCGGTGGAGCAGGGGCCTGAGGGTGTAGGCTTTGCATTTGGGGGATTCAGGCTGTAAGGTTAAGGGCTTGGGGGATGAAACGTTTTGGGCTTAGGGTTTAGGGTGATGCCTGGACGCTGAACCCCAAACGCCGGAGCCCTCAACACCGCCCAAGTCACAGTGTGCGGCGTGCTCGCCCGTTAAGGTAACTTTTTGCCACCCTGTTGCATTACTGCCCAAAAAGAACCTCAGGGAACCACGCGCACATGGGCCTGACCCCAAAACCTTCCAGTGCAATGAATGCTAAGCTTAAAACGGCCTCGTCCTGAATCCAAAGTCCCCAAGGCAATTCTACCCTAAGCGCGCTGAACCCCTCAATCCCTGAATCCCTAAGAGCCCCTAAACCCAACACCCAAAACCCAAAACCCAAAACCCAAAACCCCCTAAACCCCCTAAACCCCCTAAGCAACCTAAATCCCCTAAACACCCTGAACCCCCTAAACCCCCTAAACCCCCTAACCCCCCTCAACCCCTTAACCCTAAACCCCTTGAACCTCGCATCTTGCCAAGGCTTCCCTTGTTCACCGACATGTGCAAGTTCGAGATGGCCTGCCTCTTCGAGTATGCCGCTTGGCCTCAAGGGCTGTATTGGAGTTTCGGGTCCGTGCGCTGAGGTTTAGGGTTTAGGGTTTAGGGTTTAGGGTTTAGGGTTTAGGGTTTGAGATGGCGCTTTGGACTTGCGGAGTTGGTCGAGAGGCGGCCGCGGCTGCCTGAATTGCGCGACTTTCCCTGACAGGTCCCTTGACAGTTCATGGCACGAGGAAGCCCTGCCACAAGAAGCCCGAAGCTTGAGGCAGTAAACCGTTTAGGGTTTAGGGTTTAGGGTTTAGGGTTTTGGGTTTAGGGTTTAGGGTTTAGGGTTTAGGGTGAGCTACACTACAACTTATGTAAGCCTTCACTCTCAGGCTGTGGGGTTTGGGGTTTGGGGTTTAGGGTTTGTTCGCCATTGTAGAACACCGAGTGCCCATGTTTTCTTCTGGCTGTTGTGTGGGGTTGGGGGGGTGCGATGGGGTCGGTTTGGGGTTTCGGGGTTAGGGTGTAGGGTTTAGGGTGTGCGGTTTAGGGCTTAGGGGTTGGGGTTTACGATTTAGGGTAGGGGAATCGTTTGGGGAAGAGGGCGTTTCAGGGTGCGCTCCTTGGAAGGCTACGATTCCGATTACCCCGAAGCTGCTGGTGGAGCCCGGTGCTGAGTGGCCCCGCAAGGGCGGCTTTATAAGGTCCGGATTTGTGCTTTGAGGGGTTTAGGGTTTAGGGTTTAGGGTTTGGGGTTTGGGGTTTAGGGTTGAGGTTTAGGGTTTAGGGTTTAGGGTTGAGGGTTGAGGTTTAGGGTTTAGGGTTTAAGGGGCGTGAACTGCTGTAGAGCTCGTTTGCGTGGGGCCGTATGTGCTGAGCTGAATCTCTTTTCGCCACCGGAACTTGTCCTGGTTGAATTAGGGCTTAGGGTTTAGGGTTGTTCTTAACCTGGCTCCAAAGGAAACCCCCAGCCTTGAGCCCTAACCGCCTGAAAGTTCTGGAAACGAAACCCAATGTCCCTAAAGCGTGAAAACCTGAACGCAACACATTGGGTTTCGGATTTTAGGGTGTATTTAGGACATTTGGGTTTTAGGGTTCTAGGGCGTTTGGGCGTTTAGGGTGTTAGGGCAAACCCCTTACACCCTATACCCTGAACCTTGAACCCTAGAAACCAACACCCTAATCCCCAAAATCCGAAAACCCCTCGTGCCTGAAACCTATACCCCAACACCCAAAACCCTTAAACCCCAGCCCCTAAAAACCCCTCACGCCGGAAACTCCAAACCTCAAACCCTAAAGCCCCCACCGCCCCAATTTCGAAAGCCCAAACACCCTCCACACCCGTTATGCCCACGGCGCTTAAGCCCAAGACTCCCTGAACCCCGAAACCCCACAACCCTATACACCCTACCCCCTCAACCCCGACACCCAAAACCCTATACAACCCCAAACCGCTAGAACGTTTAAGCTCTAAGCCTTATATAAGACCCCGAACCCTAAACCCTAAACCCTAAGCCCTGAGCCCTAAACCCTAAACCCTCACCCCTAAACCCTAAACCCTAAACCCTAAACCCTAGACGCCATCCCCAGGTTCGCCTCGACTCAGGAGCCCGGGATGCGTTGATCGCCAACTGCAGCTCTCAGTCCGGTGTAGGGTTTAGGGTTTAGGGTTTAGGGTTTAGGGTTTAGGGTTTAGGGTTGAGGTTTTAGGGTTTAGGGTTTACGGATTAATTTGGGTTGAGGCTTGAGGGTTTAGGGCTGAGGGTTTGAGGGCTTAGGGTTGATGGTTTAGGCTTAAGGTCTGGTTTAGGGTTTCAGTCTAGGGTTTAGGGTTTAGGGTTTAGGGTTTAGGGTTTAGGGTTCATGGTAGTTCCCTAAATTTGGGTCCCTTTGGGGGTGCCGTACTGTCTGTAGGACCTCAAAAGGGGACCCAATCTAGAGAACTACCCTTCTTGTGAACGATTCGGAATTACGCGTGTGGAAAGAATGCAAATCGGTTCACGTTTATTGGCATTTGATCTTCTTGTCTTCTGTATTCCTTGATGGCTTTCTCTTTGCGCTTGTATCATTCGCTTCCTAGATACGAAAGTAAGGAGAAGACATGTGGCTTGTGTGATGACCTCGTACATGACAGCCAGCGAGGGGGCTTGCTTGAATCCCCTAAGCTCTGAACCTTTAACGCCCTCGACCCCAAACCCTACACCCTGAACTCTGCTGCTGGGGAGGAGAGCGCCTGGTCCGAGCTGAACGTGGGAGACTGGCTACGCCTGGGCCCTTTCTGGGCGTTGAGGAGTGCAGTTTGCCAGACCTAAACCCAAATCCCAAAACCCTCAACCCTCAACCCATAGGATCTGGGCGTGTAAGCCTCGAGAGGGGCCCTTTTACCTTTCAAGCCAGTGCGGTTGCCTGGTTATACGGTTTCTGGTTTAGGGGGTGTATGGTTTGAGGTTGCCCGCTCTCACCATACCTGTTTCTCATAGTTCACGGTATGGTTATGCACGATGTGGACCGGGAACTTACAGCTCACGGCGGGTCTCTTCCTTGGCTGTACAGCCAAAACCAGCCCTTCTACGACCTCGCTTATGCGGACGACACAGCACTCATCGCAAGCACAGCTCACAGAGCAGAACAGCTGCTCCACATCCTGCAGCGGATTGCGGCTCACAGCAACCTCCACCTGAACCTCAAGAAGTGCGTGTTACTACGCTCCCCCACTTCACAGAACACAGTCCACTTTCACAACGGCGCCCCCCTCACTATTGAGCAGCACGCCAAATACCTTGGCGTCACAATTAGCAGCGACGGGTCTTCTCACAAAGACGTTCTCACACGTGTCGCCAAAGCCCGCAAGCACTTTAACTCTCTGCACCAGTTCTGGCGCAACACCGACCTCACACTGAAGTGGAAGTTACGCATTTACAATGCGGTCTTCATTCCGCTCGTAACATACGGGTTGGAATCAGCAGCGCTCACAAAAGGCGATCTCAACAGACTCGAAGCTTTCCACTCACAGAGTCTTCGAAAGATCCTCCACTTCAAAAGCACTTACTACACGGAGGTGCTCAACCCCACAGCCCGCACATACACCAACCAAGAGGTGAGAACACTCACCTCACAGCCTCCACTCACTCACCACATCCACAAAGCACAGCTGAAACTTTTCGGGCACATTCTTCGATCCCATCCGAACAGTATAGAACGGAACTGCTGCTTCACTAGCGCTTTTCAGTACAGAGGTGGTATGGTTGGTGCTGGCCTAAGGCCAGGCAGGAGGAGAGTTCAATGGACAGAACAGTGCACTACAATTCTTTGGCACTGGCTTTTAAAGTCCTCCAGACCCCCTGCCACTCGCAGCCCTACCTTCCCATACTCTTATCTACAAGCTCACAGAGCTGCTGTAGACCGCCACTTTTGGAGTACCCTAGTGAGGTTGCCAACGTGCAAGACACTCCTAGAAGCACACTCCTACACAGTCTTCTCACAGCCTTGAGTTTTCTGCGGAGTTGCTGCTGAGCGAGTTGCATAGGGCCGCCCAAAAAATGGTTTGAGGTTTAGGGTTTGGGGTTTAGGGTCTAGGGTCAGGGGGTTGTAGGGTTTTAGGGGGTTGTAGGGATTCAGTGGGTGGAGAGTTCGGTGGGGTCAAAGGGGGCTACAATGTACACTTGTAGTGCAAACGTGCCTTGTGCTAGAGGAAGCCTACCCAAGAAAGGCGGCTTGCAGATCCCAGATCTCAAAATTTGAATCCCAAAGCCCAAAACCCCAAACCCAAAACCCCTAAACCCTAAAACCCTACACCCGGAAACCCTAAACCCTAAACCCTGAACCCTGAACCCTGAACCCTAAACCCTAACTCAACCCTAAACCCTAAACCCTAAACCCTAAACCCTAAACCCTAAACCCTAAACCCTAAACCCCAAACCCCAAACCCCAAACCCTACATACTTCCAAGTGGAAAGCTCGAAGCTAGGAATTCCGGAGCCCCTTCTCTCCCTCTCCCTGAGCACGGCCCGGGGAGTTGCAGCACTCTGTAAGGGTTTAGGGTTTAGGGTTTAGGGTTTAGGGTTTAGGGTTGAGTGCTGGGGTTCACGGCTTAGTAGGGGCTAGGTTTGGAGTTGTGGCTCAGCACACCATTAGGGCCCTCCGGAGTCAAAAGCCCTACTCCCTAAACCCTAAACCCTAAACCCTAAACCCTAAAACCCTAAACCCTAAACCCTAAACCCTAAACCCTAAACCCTAAACCCTAAACCCTAAACCCTAAACCCTAAACCCTAAACCCTAAACCCTAAACCCTACACCCTAATCCCTAAACCCTAAACCCTAAACCGTAAACCCCAAACCCTCAACATCCTAAACCTAAACCCCAAATCCAAAACCCTGAAGCCGTGCACCTTCAACTCAGGCGTAGATCAGAAGACGGTGGAGATCCTGTTGAACCTTCTCATTGTGGGAAGCCCCAGGGAAGTCAAAAGTCACTCTGTTACTGTTGGCTGTTTTGGTGCGGGACTTACCCTAAACCCTACAGCCTAAACCCTAAACCCGAAACCCTAAACCCTAAACCCTAAGCCCTACACCCCCTAATTAAACCCTAAACCCTAAACCCTAAACCCTAAACCCTAAACCCTAAACCCTAAACCCTAAACCCTAAACCCTAAACCCTAAACCCTAAACCCTAAACCCTAAACCCTAAACCCTAAGCCCTAAACCCTAAACCCTAAACCCTAAGCCCTACGCCCTACGCCCTGAGCCCTTGCTGTGGTTCAGGATGTTTGTTTATTGTTCCGTTTGGTGGGGGAGGTTATGCGGCTTTAGGAAACACTCAAACCCTAACGCCCACCTCCCCCCTCACACACTGAAGCCCTAAACCCTAAACCCTTAACCCCAAACCCTAAACCCTAAACCCCAAACCCCAAACCCTAAACCCGAAACCCGAAACCCGAAACCCTAAACCCTAAACCCCAAACCATAAGCCCGTAAAGCGAGGCACTGCCGAAGGATCGTCTGGAAGGCATGGGCCGTTGGCATGCTCCGGGGCTTGGGAGGTTTAGCCCTGAAAACTCTAAATTCGGAGCCCAAAGGGTTTAGGGTTTAGGGTTTAGGGTTTAGGGTTTAGGGTATTCTGAGCCCAAAGCCCCGCCCTACAAGCCGCAAGCTCTGAACCCTGAGGCTCAGATCCCGAGCGCCCTCAACTCGCAAAACCCTGAGCCCCTAAGTGCCAGGTCTCTCCCAGAACGATCTGGAGAAGCTCATCGACGAGGTCTGTTACCATAAAAACCAAACCTAAACCCTAAACCCTAACCCTAAACCCTAAACCCTAAACCCTAAACCCTAAACCCTAAACCCTAAACCCTATACCCGAAGCCCTAAACCCTAAACCTATTAACTTTAAACCCTAAACCCCCAGCGCCTGGGCTTTAGGGTTCAGGGCTTTGAGTGGGACACCCCTTTATATACAAGTGTTCTTCGGGGATGTATCGCGTCTCCCGGAGTTGCAGAGGTTTAGGGTTTAGGGTCCCTAAACCCCAAATCCCCTCAGCCCTAAGCTCCAGCTCGCCCCCCCTGAAACCGCTCTCACAGTGATTCTCACACTTCTCTTCGGGCTGTCCCCGGTGGTAGGCGATCCCGCCAGCCCTCTGCCGGGTGTTCTTTGCCTGTTTGTTTCCTCACCTCTCTCACAAGCAGTGTTTGTGTGTGTATTTTGGGCGCCGAACCTGTTAAGTTAGCTTGACAGTTGTCAGTCCTGTTCTGCTGCCACGCTGGGCTCCGCTTGCCGTAGGGCTGCGCAGTTTCGGGAGGGCACGAGTTCCATCTGACCCAAACCCTCAACCCTCAACCCTCAACCCTCAACCCTCAACCCTCAACCCTCAACCCTCAACCCTCAACCCTCAACCCTCAACCCTAAACCGCAAACCCTAAACCCTAAGCCCTACACCCTACACCCTCGCTTAAACCCTGAACCCACAGGTCGTCAGCAAGAGCGGCAAAGCCCCACGCAAGCAGAAAGCCATGTTGGGAGCCCCTGCTGCCTAGGGTTTGACAGGGGTTTTAGGGGGTCTATGGGTTTAGGTCTTTTGGGGTTTTAGGGGCTTTGGGGGTTCAGGGTTTTAAGGGTTTTTGGGGTTTAAGTTCCTTTATTGTAAATAAACATACAAGCAAGTAAGAAAACAACATATATGTATATATACATTATCAACTTTTGATGTATTCTTCTTCTTCTTCTTCTTCTTCTTCTTCTTCTTCTTCTTCTTCTTATTGTGTGTGTGTTTTTTCCCGAAAGCATCGCGAAGGGTTCTTCCGTGCGGAGCCCCCTGACACAACAACATAGACTGAAGTGCATAGAGTGAAGTGCATAGAGTGAAGTGCATAGAGTGAAGTGCATAGAGTGAAGTGCATAGAGTGAAGTGCATAGAGCGAAGTGCATAGAGTGAATTGCATAGAGTTTAGTAATCAGTGAATACAAATTTCTAGATTTACGTAGAATTTACTAGACCTTCGTACCCAGTCCTAGATTTCTAAATTAAAATTACTCTTTCTAAGGCGGCGGGCTGGGTTGACATCGCCAATCGGGATTGCAATCCTCTGCGGGTTTCGGCGTGGTCGCGGCGCTAAAACCGTCGTTTTTTTACGTTTCTTGATTTGCGCGGACAACCCTCTGCGGGTTTCGGCGTGGTCGCGGTGCCAAAACCGTCGTTTTTTTACGTTTCTTTGTGTCCGCGGACAACCCTCTGCGGGTGATCGCCGGGTCGCGGTGCTAAAACCGTCGTTTTTGGAACATTTTTCCGTGGCCGCAGACAACCCTCTGCGGGTTTCGGCGTTGGCGCGGTGCCAAAGCCGTGGTGTTGTTGCGTTTTTTGACATACAAACGTAACCCCTCTGCGGGTTTCGGCGTTGGCGCGGTGCCAAAACCCTCGTGTTTTTGCGTTTCTTGACATGCAAACGTAACCCCTCTGCGGGTTTTCGCGTGGTCGCGGCGCTAAAACCGTAGTGTTTTTGCGTTTTTTGCGTTTGTTTTTCGACTTGTGTAGTACAGACGTAGTACGCCGGGGTATAGTACGCCGGGGACGCCCGGAGCTTCCGTGGCTGGAAAGTCGACTTTTTGTAGTACTCACGTAGTACGCCGCGCACACGCGGAGCTTCCGTGGCTGGAAAGTCGACTTTTTGTAGTACAGACGTATAGTGCGCCGCGGACGCCCTGGGCGTCTGAAAAACACCGCAAATAATGGTAACGGACATCTGGCCGCTTGAAAACACCACAAATAGCATGGTAACGGACATCTGGCCGCGTGAAAACACCGCAAATAGCATGGTAACGGACATCTGGGCGCTTGAAAACACCGCAAATAGCATGGTAACGGACATCTGGGCGCATGAAAACGCCGCAAATAGCATGGTAACGGACATCTGGGCGCTTGAAAACACTGCAAATAGCATGGTAACGGACATCTGGGCGCTTGAAAACACCGCAAATAGCATGGTAACGGACATCTGGGCGCTTGAAAACACCGCAAATAGCATGGTAACGGACATCTGGGCGCTTGCAAACACCGCAAATAGCATGGTAACGGACATCTGGGCGCATGAAAACGCCGCAAATAGCATGGTAACGGACATCTGGGCGCTTGAAAACACCGCAAATAGCATGGTAACGGACATCTGGGCGCTTGAAAACACCGCAAATAGCATGGAAGCGGAATTCCGGACATACTTGAAAACCTCGCAAATAGCATTCCCGCCGCGGATTCCCGGAGCTTGCGTGTCGAAACCATCGCAAATAAACCATCGCAAATATCGCGGGACTCGAATTTCTCGAAACCCTTGCAAATGTCGTGGGACTGGAATTCCGGGGCCTCGAAAACCTCGCAAATATATCGTGGGACTCGAAAACCTCGCAAATATCATGGGACTCGACTTCCGGGGCCTCGAAAACCTCGTAAATATCGTGGTTCCAAAAACCATCGCGAAAACCATGGTCCCCGAATTCGCTGCTTCCAAAACCATCGCAAATACCATGGTCCCCGAATTCGCTCGTTCCAAAAGCATCGCAAGTATACCATGGTCCCCGAATTCGCTCGTTCCAAAACCATCGCAAATCAGACAAGTGCAGTGTACAAGTGACTATGCAACCATGTAAGTGCATACATTTGTCCAAGTGCATACACTTCGGCTGCAAAGAGTCAACTGCATGGAGTCAACGCACGGCAAATCGATGCTTTCGGGCCATCCCTCTTCTAGTTTTTTTTTTTTTTTTTTTTTTGGGGGGGGGTGTGGGGCTCGGGCTTTAGGGCAAAAGGGTTTTAGGGGTTTAGGCTGAAAGAAGGGTTTCGGGGGCTTCGGGGTTTACCGCAAGGGTTTAGGGATTTCAGGTACAGGATGTGGCTTGGAGGCACTGTAAACCTTAACCCGCTTACAAAGCGTTCAGTGGCCAACCGTATTGAATCAGGGTACCCAAAGGCCCTTAACTCCAAACCCTAGACCCTAAACCCTAAACCCTACTAATCCCTAAACCCTAGAACCCTAGAACCCTAGAACCATTGAACCCTTGAACCCTGGAACCTTTGAATCGAGAAGTGGATTTTGGGGTTTTGGGGGCTTTCTGGGGCACCTGGTTCAAGAACTGGACCTTAAACCCAAACCCACCCAACGACCCTAAACCCTAAACCCCAACAACCCCCAGGCAGCGTGCGCTCAGTGCCCGCTTGGTAGCCGACCCCTCCTTGATGGCCGCGCTCTCACACGGCTGCGGGTTCAGCGTTCAGACCATCCGGTTTCTGAGCTTAGGATGTGAGTGAGGCTCACAAACCCCACGGTTTTTGAGTTTAGGTGTTACCCTAAACCCGAAACCTCCCAAGAAGTGCCCGGTTGCCGGTTGCTGAGTGAGGGGGCTTGCTTTTTTGGGCCTTTCGGGTTCGGAGGGTCGAGGATGCTTGGAATTTAGGGGGCAGGATGCCATGCTCGGAAGGTGCTTTGGACCTCTGCCTAGACCTGAGCCCGAATGCCCTAAGCCCCAAAACTCTAAGACCCAGAGCCCTCAAAACCTATATAAGTCTAACCTGGACCCTAAAACCCTAAACCCTAAACCCTAAACCCTAAACCCTAAAACCCTAGGGCCTAAGACTCTAAGTGCCAAGGCCCCCAAAACCTAAGTCTTCGCCCCAGTGGCTTCAGGAAGCCGCGTTCGCCTATTGCAACAACATCTCCAGCGCCCTCCTGGCCAAGGACTTTAGGGTTTAGGGTTCAGGGTTTTCTTCCACAGAAGCCCTCGTCACAAGCTCTTAGCTGAATCGACGGGCCATATGTTTCATTGTCTTAAGCCCAAAGGCCTACACATTAAACCCTAAACCCTAAACCCTAAACCCTAAACCCTAAACCCTAAACCCTAAAGCCCTAAAGCCTAAACCCTAAACCCTAAATCCACAGTTCGGAGAGGACTACATCAAAGACTCACTCGAGCGGGGCGGCTCAGATGTCCGGCGGAAGCGAAGTTCAAAGTTCGGCAGGTTTGGGTTTAGGGTTTGGAAGTTTAGAGATGAGGGTTTAGGGTTTGGGATTCAGGGTTTTGGGCTACAACGTATCCAGATTCTGAGATCGTGCAAACTCTTGTGGCTGACTGGATGTCACGTCTCCGTGTGAAGGCGCGGTGCTCAGCGACTCAGAACTTGCAAGACTTGCACAGGTCCTGCCGACTAATGCCTAAGACCCAAACATGTCCCGGTTACAATCCAGCCCCTTACATGGACGCACCTCCTCAAACAGGAGCAGCCTAAGCCCTGAACCCCCGAACCTCAACATTCCCAAGCCTCCCCCCAGCCTGCAACTTGCAAACCCTCAGCCCTGCACCCTGAACCCTGAATTCCCCCCCCAAAACATCCCTAAACCGTCCCAGCTGGTGGGTTGCCGCTTAGTCTTGGGTTTAGGGCTTGGGGTTTCGGGTTTCGGGGTTTGGGCGTAGGATCGGATTTAGGGTTCGGGGTGGGACCTTGGAGGGCGCTTTAGGATTCGAGGGGTTTAGGGGTGTAGGATTCTTAAGGTGCGGTTTAGGGTTTAGGGTGTAGGGTTTAGGGTTTAGGGTTTAGGGTGTGCGGTCCGAAAAGGTTTGGATCTTCAGACCACTACGCCCAACACCCGCCTCTACCTTTGTTTTTGTTTTTTTTATCGATTGCGATGATAAACCCAAAACCCAACCCCTTTACCCTTTTAACCCTTACAACCCTTTTAACCCTTTAAACCCTTTTGACCCTTTAAACCCTTTAAACCCTTCAAGCCCTAAACCGAAAACTATCAAAGTATTTTGAACAACATGCAAAAGAGTCGGCTTTGGGCTCTTAAAGGCTTTTGCAAAACCCTAAACCCTAAACCTTAAACCCTAAACCCCAAACCCTAAACCCCAAAGCCCCAAACCCCAAACCCCAAATTCCAAGGATCCGCGGCGTGCCGCTGCCAGAGGGGAGGGGCGCGCGCGGGGCCACCTCGCTGCGCTTCTTCATGGAGATCTGCGCCGGGGCCCTGGAGCTTCGAGGGCTTGGAGGGCTTGGAGGGCTTGAAGGGTTCGAAGGGTTTGGAGGGTTTGAAGGGTTTGAAGGGTTTGAAGGGTTTGAAGGGTTCGAAGGGTTTGAAGGGTTTGAAGGGCTTGAAGGGTTTGAAGGGTTTGAAGGGTTGGAAGGGTTGCACTGCCACAACGAGGCTCCAGTACAATCGGCGGTATGAGCCGTAGACCTCGTCCTTCGTGGTTGTTGCCCCTGGATGGCTTGATCCTGGCTCCTGATTAACTTACTGGCTCAAAACCCAACTTTTCAACTTTTGGGCTTCTTATAAGGTAGTTTATTCTGAAAGTTTCAACTTTTATTTCCTTGGGTTTTGGGCCAGTAAGTTAAATCCGGACCCTGAAGACCCAGCCCCTTGCAGGGTTGTGGGGTTGGGGCTCAGGAACGACGGCTTCAGCCCTAAACCCGGTTAGCCTAAACCCTAAGCCCTAAACCCTAAACCCTAAACCCTAAACTTAAAACCCTAACGCCCTAAAACCCCAGAACGCTAGAACCCTAAAACCCTAAAACCCTAAAACCCTAAACCCTAAAACCCTAAACCCATTTTTTTAAAGATTAAAGCTTGACGCCTAAAGCCTAAAGCCCAAACCCTAACACTGAGGCTTCGATCCGGCGGTTTATGTGCAACGACATCCTCGGCGTACTTCGGGAGCCACTTGTCCGAAGTTGTCTATGCCCCAAGGCCGTTGCTATACGGTTCTCACGCTATTTATTCAAATATGTATATATATATACACATATATGTAAATATTAACATAAATAAATATATATACAAATATATATATATATATATATATATATATATATACATATACATATATATGTATATATATATGTGTATACGCATCTAAACCTATGAGTATTTTCAATGTGAGGATATACTAAGCCCGTTCGACTGGTCTCCGACAGCCGAAGTCCCTAAGCTCCAAGCCTTGGTTGGGGCCATATAAGGGTTTAGGGTTTAGGGTTTTTAGGGTTCAGGGTTTAGGGTTTAGGAACCGGAATGAGAAGAAGATTGTTTGTACTCTTTCTTTGTTTAACGGGTTTTTTAGTTGTAATGTTAACCTCACTTTTATAACCCCCCCCTCAATTGAGAAACCCCAAGCCTGGAACTCAATTATAAACCCTAAACCCTAAACCCTAAACCCTAAACCCTAAACCCTAAACCCTAAACCCTAAACCCTAAACCCTAAACCCTAAACCCTAAACCCTGAACCCTAAACCCAAAATTATGTACCCCGGCCCGGGGCCCCGCTTTGTTTTTTTCCCTCTACCCTTTTGGGTAGGTCAGGGCTTGGGGGCGGCTCGGGAATAGGGGGTCGGGGCGGAAACGAAAATTGAGGGGGGTTTGTTGTTAGGAGGTCAACGTTATGTCTGAGGAGACTAGCCTTCTGTATCTGGGGGGCCTAACCTAACCCAAACCCCTCAGGCAAAGCAATAAGGGCCAACTGGCTCTCGTCGACACGCTCTCTCTGCAACTCTGGCTGCCCTTCCTGAGGCCAGGAGAGGGCGGGGGTGGGGGGGAGGGGGGGAGGTTGAACCCTAAACCCTAAACCCTAAACCCTAAACCCTAAACCCTAAACCCTAAACCCTAAACCCTAAACCCTAAGCCCTAAACCCTAAACCCTAAACCCTAAACCGCAGGTTCTCTGAGCCCAAGAGGCGCTCTGCTTCCACGGGGCATCTGGGACACCCCTGTAAAGCCCGGCAATGTGGGTGTCCCAAACCCGGGCGATTTGCACACTCTCTTGGGTTTAGGGTTTAGGGTTTAGGGTTTAGGGTTTAGGGTTTAAGGTTTAGGGCTACGGAAGTGCCAGAAACAAGACCGTCAACACGGTCACCCCTAAACCCTTGACCCTAAACCCTCAATCCCTTGGAAACAGGGGTGGGTGCTCTCAGGGTCGATCTCTTGCGTCTAACGGTGCTAGAGACCTCAGCAGCCACTGGGGTCGAATGCCACTCACGTCGCACCTAAGCAAGGGGGGTTTTAAGGTTTAGGGTTTAGGGTTTAGGGTTTAGGGTTTAGGGTTTAGGGTTTAGGGGAGTTGGGGTTTTGGGCCTGGGGGAGTCGGGGAGTCGGGACCTCTCAAATGTTACGTGACGGGTGTGCGGGCTGTGGCTGAACGGTTCTCTTGAGCTACTAGTCTAACGCTTGAGTGAAGCCCGAAATCCAAGACCCTAAACCTTACACCCTAAACCCTAAACCCTAAACCCTAAACCCTAAACCCTAAACCCTAAACCCTAAACCCTAAACCCTAAACCCTAAACCCTATCCCTAAACCCTAAACCCTAAACCCTAAAACCTAAGCCTTGGCTTCAGGGAGTCCTACCGCATCATCGGTTACCGAGACGTCGCGCCCCAGTACAAGGCTCCAATCTGCATGGTTGAGGGTTTGGGGTTTAGGGTTAGGGTTCAGGGTTTAGGGTTTAGGGTTTGGGGTTTAGGGTTTGGGTTTAGGTGTGGTGAACCCTGTATTGTGAATCCTGGAGCCGGGGGGGAGAGTTTTGCGCTGGGGTGGGGGTGGGGGGGCGGGGCGGCGGTTCCAAGTTTTTCGGATTAGGGAGGGTTCAGCATACTGGGACCTGCTTGAAAGGTAGCGATAAGGTGATTGAGATATTTGCCGCAAACCAAAACTCCCAAACCCGAAATCCCAAACCCCAAATCCCCAAAAGCTTCGTCCCCTCAAAAAATGACCCTTGTGGCCCTGGAACCCTAAATCCTAAACCCTAAATCCTAAACCCTAAGTCCTAAGCCCAAGACCCTAAATGCAGGTTTGGTGCATCAAGCACTGCCAGCTTGTGGCGCAGAAGGTTCAGAATATTCTGGAGGTGCGGGTCCTGGGTTGCTGTCGCGTGAACCCCCCCCAGTTTGGGGTTTAGGGTTTAGGGTTTAGGGTTTAGGGCTAGGGTTTAGGGTTTAGGAAACCCGGAGCCCCAAACCCTAAGCCGCACAGGAGCGCGGCGCAAGGCAGTTAACAGACCCAGTTGGGGGTTTATGGCCTTGGCTCAGGATTCAGGGTTTAGGGTTTGGGGTTTACCGTTTGGGGTTTGGGGTTTAGGGTTCAGGGTTTAGGATTTAGGGTTTAGGATTGAGGGTGTAGGGTTCATGAGCCCGCAACCTGTTTGTGAACCGCAGGCCCAAACCCAGAACCCTAAACCCTAAACCCTAAACCCTAGACCCTAGACCCTAGACCCTAGACCCTAGACCCTAGACCCTAAACCCTAAATCCGAAACCCGCAACCCTGAACCGTCAGGCCATCCACAAGAATATCCGGAACCTCGGGAAGCTTCCCATGATGGCGAGCGTTAAGGAAGACATCGAGCGCGGGTCCCAGGTGGTAGCTCCGGAGGGGTTTGGGGTTGAGGGTTTAGGGAGGGTTCAGGGTTTAGGGTTTAGGGTTTAGGGGTTTAGGGGTTTAGGGGTTTAGGGGTTTAGGGGTTCAGGGGTTTAGGGGTTTAGGGGTTTAGGGGTTTAGGGGTTTAGGGCACTTTCGCCCTAAGGCTTGTGTTTTCGGCTCATTTGGGGTTTGAGGGTGTCGGATGTAGAGAGGCTTTTGAGGATGGTAGGGTTCGGGGTTTCACGGCCTGTTCTGGCTTGAGTCGAGGTTGCCCTAAAGCCCTTCAGATCTTCGCTAAACCCTAAACCCTAAACCCTAAACCCTAACCCTAAACCCTAAACCCTAATCCCTATAACCCGAATCCCTAAACCACTAACCCTAACATCCCTCCCGATACCCCAAGACCCCAGCGGGTCAGGCCGCAGGGCCCCCAGGCTTCAACGACAGGTCTTGCTTGAGCCCTCGAAGTCTGATCTCTGCGACCCTCAAACCCCCCCCCACTTCCCCTTCACCTCTCAACCTAGAGTTTAGGGTTTAGGGTTTAGGGTTTAGGGTTTAGGGTTTAGGGTTTAGGGTTTAGGGCCTAGACATGTCTGGGCACCGAACCCCCGACCTGTTGAGGCCCAACAGTCCCTAATCTTCTCTGCCCCTCTCAACCTGCTTTTTTTATTGGGTTCATGTAGGGTTTGGTGGGCTTCTTGGGGTTTAGGGTTGAGGGCCTGGGGTTCAGAACCTCACTTTTGGCACAGAGGTGCACTCAATATACTGGCCGTGAACCTTACACCTTCATACCCGTTTGGGATTAGGGCAACTTCTAATTCAAGACGAAGTGCCTGTGCCCAGGGGGTCCATCGCTCAGACCTCGTGCTGGAAGAGCCTTGATACCTCTGGGTGTGTGTGTGTGTGTGTGTGTGTGAGCTTCTCCTGTGCAGCTCGTGATTTCAACCCTGAACCCTGTAAGCCCGGAACCCAACACCCCACCCCACCCGCGCCCAGCCTGATTGAGCCTACCGCTTGCAACCCTATGCCTTGCAACCCGAAAGCCCTACACTTTGGGTTGTTCCCCCCTTTTCTAACAGTCCTTCAACGGGGATCATCGTACCCCCTATCATGATCCCTATTCAGGACTGTTAGTATATGGTTATTATAAGGGGGAACATCCCAACCTAAACCCTTATTGATTGCAGAACATCTTCTTTCGGCCCCTGGGGTCGGTTTGAAGGCACTTTGGTGGCTTGAAACCCTCGAAGCCCTGCGCCCCAAATCCTGAAACCTACGCCCGAAACCCCGGGCTCATTTTAGGATTAGGTATCCGGAGACAAGTTCGCCTACACCCTCAATCCCCCCCCCCCCCCCACCCCCCCAAACTAACAACCCCCCAACACCCCGAACACCCAAGACCAAAGCCCAAAACCCAAAACCCAAAACCCAAACCCTAAACCACCCTAAACCCGAAACACTAGCCCTAAACCCTAAACCCCCCAAACCTCCCGAAACCCCCCGGAGCTCCCAAGCCCGAAAAGTGCTCGCTCAGGTCCCGCGGCATGGATAAGGCTCCGACCAGGAGGCACCCGGCAGGTGGTTGTTTTGGGGTTTAGGGTTTAGGGTTTAGGTTTTAGGTTTTAGGGTTTAGGGTTTAGGGTTTAGGGTTTAGGGCTTGGGGTTTGGGGTTTGGGGCTAACTCAGGAGCACCCATCCTAGAACCCCAATCCTTCTGGGTGTGGGGCTTAAACCCCGAACCTTCAACCCCGAACCCTAAACCCTAAACCCCGAGCCCTCAGGCCAGCTTGGGAGTTGTGGTCTGCTCCCAGGGGCGGGGGACTGTTGAATGGACTCTTGGGGGGCTGTTCCTTCAACAAAAGACTGGGACCCGGAGTACGTGGAGCCTTGTTCCCCCTTTTGTGGGGTTTAGGTTCCCTTATCATCCTATCCCCCCACACCGGCCTTTTTGTGCCGGTTACTCTTGGGTCTAAAAGAACTTCAGGGTTGGGCTCCACGAAAGAGAACAAGAGTCATGTGACTTAGAGTAAGAGGCAATCCCATGTTTTACCCGAGCTTGAGCGCTTCGTTCCTTGTCAGGACCCAGGCATTTCGGCCTTCAGGGTTTTTGGCGGGGTCTCGAGTCGCAAAGCCCGGAAACCCTCCGTCCAAAGCCCGGACAGGTCGGACAGATACAGCAACGCCGGGAACCCCAAGCGTTTCGGAGAGGGGGACCTTGAACCTAAACCCTCAGGGCCTAGGGCTTCTAGGGTTTGAGGCCTTCGGGTTCGAGGTTTGGTGTTCAGGTTGGGGCCTGTAAGGCCCCAAATCCTCAAGCCTCAAACCTTAAGGACTGCATGTCATTGTCAAGGCACCCTAGAAAACTTGGGGTGTCCCAAAGCCCTAAGACCCAGACTATACGCAAGTCGCAACCCAACCCCCGAGAACCTAACCGCAAATGCCCTGACCTGCTAAGCCCTAACCTGCGTTTCTGCAGAGAAGACGACACGGGGGTTAGGGTTTAGGTGCTGGGCTCGAGGTACGTAGGCAGCCGGCAAGCTCATGTAAAACAGCCCCGAAGCGTGCGGGTGGGGATTCCGTACGAGACCTCGGAGGGTTCTTCGGGGGTTCAGTGTTTAGTGCTATGGACGTGAAGTTCGGTGGTTAGAGCGGGGGTATCCCCAGGCTTCAAACTGTCCAAGCCCATCTTCAGGCGCCCATGTGAGTCCATCTAAGCCAGTTCCCCGTCGACGAAGAATAGGGGCGACCCTTTCTGAGGGGTCCCTTTATGAAAAAGGGGTACCCCTAATTTTGGGAAATAGCCACACCGCAGTGGAAATCAAGGAGCGCGCCATGCAGCTCACCTCGCATGGGCACCCAGGATCAGGGAAGGGTTTAGGGTTTAGGGTTTAGGGTTTAGGGTTCAGGGTTCAGGGTTCAGGGTTTAGGGTTTAGGGTTTAGGGTTTAGGGTTTAGGGTTTAGGGTTTAGGGTTTAGGGTTTGGGGGTTTCAGGGTTTCGGGTCCAGGGTTTAGGGTGTGTAGGAGTTCGGAGTCTAAACCCCAAGCCCATGGGGTTTTTTGTCATGGTTGCCCTTGTGGCTTCGAGGGTTCCGCTTTATCCCTTAGGCCTTTGTGGCCATTCAGGATGAAGACAGCCTCCAACTCCCCACAGATTGCAGCTTGTTTGGCTCTCGATTTATTTATTTATTTATGTTATTTATTTATTTATATATTTATTTGTTTATTTGTTTATTTATTTGTTTATTTGTTTATTTGTTTATTTGTTTATTTGTTTATTTATTGATTTTTTTTATTTTTATTGTTTATTTTTATTTATTTTTTTTTTTGTGTGTGTGTGTGTGTGTGTGTGTTCGTTTCAGGATGCGGTCCGAGGGTTCGGGAGTTAAGGGTTTACGGATCACGGTCAGGACTTGGGGAGCGCGAGCTTAAGGGTTTAAAGAGTTTAGAGTTTAGGGTTTAGGGTTTAGGGTTTAGTTTTAAAGAGTTTGGCGTGAGCAGCCGAAGGCCCTGGGCGAGGAACGGTCCCCTGAGCCAAAGCCCACCTACTCAGCCCTAAACCCTAAATCCTAAACGCCCTAATGCCCCAAAACCCCAAATCCCTAAACACCAATTCCCCGAACTCAAAAAACCCAAGAAGCCCAAAACCCAAAACCCCTCAGCCATCGATCCCAAGCCGCTTAGGGATGTTCCCCCTTATACTAACAGCCCTTAATCGGGATTACAGTACCCCCTATTGCCATCCCGATTAAGGACTGGTAGTATAAAAGTAGCCCTAGGCCCTAGACCCTAGACCCTGGACCCTAAAACCCAAAACCCTAAACCCTAAACCCTAAACCCTAAACCCTAAAACCCTAAACTGTTAGTATATTGGGGATTTTTCTCAAGCGGCCCCTCTTCGCTCTGAGGCACTGGGTGCGGAACTTCTCGAGTCTCTTCCGAGCCTACCCGCCGGCCATGAGGGCGATCCGCAAGGCATCCTCTTTGTTTGTAGGGTTTGGGGTTTTGGAGGTTTCGGGGTTTTAGGGTTTTTGGGGTTTTTGAGGTTTCGGGGTTTTAGGGTTTGGGGGTTTGGGGGTTTTGGGGGTTGGGGGTTTTGGACTTCAGGTGAGGGGGGCTCGGTGAGGGTTCGAGGTCTACACTTCCGGGGTTTGTAGGAGGATGGGGGCTTGAGGGGGGGGGGAGTTTGTAGGTTTGTACTTTCTCGCAAAAACCCGGTGGAACTCTCAACCCTACGCCCCAAACCCTCAACCTCAGTTCCCTAAACCCTAAACTCTAAACCCTAAACCCTAAACCCTAAACCCTAAACCCTAAACCCTAAACCCTAAACCCTAAACCCTAAACCCTAAACCCTAAACCCTAAGGGCTGGTTCCCGGCCCTCCCGATGTGAGGTGCACCGTGCCTGCGGCCGCTTCAAGGCGGGGAGCCACCATGTGGTTCAGGGTTTATGGGTTTAGGGTTTAGGGTTTAGGGTTTAGGGTTTAGGGTTTAGGCCCCAAACACCGTAGCGCCGACACCCTACCCCACCCCAACTACGCCCCCATTCACAGGATCGGCCTGTGGGCTACATCATCAAAGAGAACAGTTGTGGGGTTCTGGTAGCCGAGGGAACCCTAAACCCTAAACTCTAAACCCTAAACCCTCAACCCTCAACCCTAAACGCCCAAACCCTAAACTCCAAATCAACAGAGCCCACAGCCCTCATCAGGACGAGCCTGGCTTCTTCGCCCCGGTCTTCCAGGACGTCTTGGGGGGAGGGGTGGGGGGGGGGGGGGTTACGGGTTCTGAGTGTACTTGGTTAGGGTTTCAGGTTTAGGGTTTAGGGTTTAGGGCGTAGGGCTTAGGGTTTAGGGCTTAGGGTTTAGGCTGGGGCGAGGATGACGGCTCGCAAGCCTTGAGCCCTACAATCCCTAAACCCAAGCTGCTGAGACAAGCCTCAACCCTGCAATGCACGAACCCTTCAGCTTTAAGCCCCTAAACACCTAAGCTCTTAAACCCCCTAAACCCGTATCTCTTACACTTTAAACCTCTAAACTTGCTAAATCCCCCAAGCAAAAACCTTAAACCTCAAACCTCAAACCCCAAGCCCCAAACCCCAAACCCCAGACCCTGAACCCTGAACCCTGAACCCTAAATCCTAAACCCTAAGCCCTGAACCCTGAACCCTGAACCCTAAACCCTAAGCCCTCCCTAAACCCTAAACCCTGCACCCTGAACCCTAAACCCTAAACAAACTCTCCAGGCTCAGCAGGTCGGTGGCGACAAGCTGTGTAGGCACCCCGCTCGTACCGCATCCTTTCAGGTGAGTTTAGGGTGTAGGGTTTAGGGTTTAGGGTTTAGGGCTAGGGGTTAGGGTTTAGGGTTTGTAGGGTTAGGGGTTTAGGGGTTTAGGGGTTTAGGGGTTTAGGGGTTTAGGGGTTTAGGGGTTTAGGGGTTTAGGGGTTTAGGGGTTTAGGGGTTTAGGGGTTTAGAGGTTTAGGGGTTTAGGGTTTAGGGTTTAGGGTCTAGGGCTAGGGGTTTAGGGTTTGGGGTGTGAGTGTTTAGGCGTTTAGTGCGGCTTGGGGTTTGAAATGGTGCATGGGGCAGTAGATGCTATATTTACACAGGGATGATAGGGGGACAGCATTGTCCATTACTTAGGCTCCCGTTTTGGCCGCTCGGGCCAGTTTAGGGTCATGTCGTTTGCTTGGTGTCGCTTTCGCAGGTTCTCTCCCTCTCTCGCCATTGATCTCGCTCCCTTTCCCTCTCGCTCTAAATCTGAAGCTGTAAGCCTCCAGTGCGCTAGCGCTTCGTAGCAGTCAGATCAGGTAGTTCAGATCTCCCCCCCCCTCCAAGCCCCCACCCCGTGTCGGGAGCGGGAACACAGCTTACTAGCGTTGACGCCGGACTTCGTCCGGTTTCGTTAGAAAGTTGGCGCTCCCGCGCCTCGGGATGCTGAGCACGTTAGAGTTACCAATGCCCCAAACCTCAAGTGGCTCCAAAAGGGCGTATCCGTGACAGGCTCAGCTTCAAGGACCTGAGTGAGAAGGGGAACAATGAGGTGGGACTCGGGGGCTTCTTCCATCCCCCAGACCCCCCCTACTTAGAGAATTTATTAGCAGTAGTAGGGTCCTGAGCCCTCAGCCCTAGAGCCCATCGGACTGAAATCCCCACTCAGACCTGCCCACGAACCTGCAAGTACCAGGGCGTGGGGCTTGCACTTGAGGTTGAACTTTGGGACGAGGTCTTGCTGAGTGCTTACTAATTAAGAGCACACTAGCCGCTCGATGGGGGGGAGGGGGGGGTATAGCAGGGGGGGGGGGGGGTAAGCCGTCCATGACCTAAACCCTATAGAGTATCATGGTAGCTTGCCTCAAGCTCCTTAGCAGCAGCCCTTTCAGCCACGAAACCCAGGAGTCTTGACGCCAGACAACAAAGGTTTAGGGTTTAGGGTTTAGGGGTTTAGGGTTTAGGGTTTAGGGTGTAATGTTTAGGGTTTAGGGGGTTTGGGGTTTAGGGTTCGGGGGGTTTAGGGTTTAGAGTTCGGGGGTTTTAGGGTTGAGGGTTCAAGGGGTTGAGGGTTCGCGGGGTTTAGGGTTCAAGCTTGGGGTGTTTGGGGTTTTTTCGAAGCCCCACAAACCCCAAACCCCAAACCCCAAACCCAAAACCCAAAACCCAAAACCCAAGCCCCAAACCCCAAACCCTAAGCCCTAAACCCACAAACCCACAAACCCGAACACCTGGACCAGTCTTGGGAGCTGTGGCTACTGGCCGGAAGACTCAGCTCGGCTGGTTGTGGGGGTGGGGGGGGGGGGGTCGGGGGATGGGGTTTAGGGCTTAAGAGTTTAAGGGTTTAAGGGTTTAAGACTTTAAGGGCTTAGGGTTGAAGGGGAGGGTTCAGGGGCTCCAGGCTTGAGGTGGGGGGTTGAGGGTGGGGGAGCTTGGTTGTTTCGGGGTTTAAAGAGCTCAGGGAATTTTGTATACTTGGGGTGGGTGGGGGGGGTTTAGGGTTTTAGGGGGCTCAGGAAGGTTTTGTATACTTGGGGTGGGGGGATAGTGTGTGGTCTTTTCTGCTACTGGTGCCTATGGGTTTGTATACTAAGTGGTTTTCACATGTGGTTTGGGAGCCGGGGCCTATGGTTGGAGGTATGCTGAGTTTAGGTGTGTCAGAATCCAGGGCTTAGGGCTGTGCTTGGGGCTTTCACTCGGCCGCCGGTATTTGCAGTACGTCGTCTGAGGTGGGCAAGCCCCAAGCCTGTCAAAAGCATTCACAGCCCCCAAAAGGCCTAAAGCCTAGAAGACCTAAACCTAAGAACCCTAAATGCCGCAAAGCCGTAAAGCCTAAAGCCCCAAACGCCCTAAGACCCTAAGAACCCCAAATGCTCTCGAAGCCTTAAGGCCCCTAAACTCCCAAGAATTCCCAAACGCCCCACAAACCTTCATGCCTAACGCCCCCAAAAGGGCAAAAATCCCTAGAAGCTTGAAAAGCCCTTAAAACCCTTAAAACCCTTAAACGCCCTAAATGGGCCCAACAGCCCCGAAAGCGAGCCCTCCAAGAAAACCTGCATTGCCCAGGATGCCAAGTCCCTGGGCAACAACGGCTACACACAGAACGCCCATGCCCCGGTCCGTCCCACTCTTCCTGCAAGCACAAAAAGGGCTTAGGGTTCGGGGCCCCCCCCCCCCCCCCCCCCCCCCTCCGCCGTTTAGGGGTTGAGGGTTTAGGGTTTAGGGTTGAGCCCAAGTGGCTTTGGGGTGTAGGTGTGGGGTGAATACAGGGAACGCAACCTGAAAGATATCCCTGAGCCCCAAAATTGGGGGCCGCTAGCATCTCCTAAACCCCCAGACCTCAACGCCCTTAACCCTAAGCCCCTAAATCGCCAAAGTCTGAATGTAACCCACCTTAAACCCTGAACCCCCCCCCCTAAACTCTGAAACTTCAAGGTGAAGCTGGGCTGGGTGATCGGAAGCAAGACGGAGCCACACGCCCAGTCACGCGAGTGCAGGGGCGCGACGTTCAAGTGCAAGGCCCTGGTAGATAGCCCCCTCCTTAAACCCTGAAACCCTGAAACCCTGAATCCGTTAAACCCTTAAACCCCTTAAACCCTGAAACCCTTAAACCCTTAAACCCTTCAACCCTTCAACCCTTAAACCCCAACGGAAAGATTGAAGCCTAAGCCCTGAACCCCAAGCCGGCTACAGCACTGGAAGAGACGGGACCGGGGGGGGGGGAAGGCTACCGGGCTTGTGGCTCAGGATCGTAGGATCGTTTGGCATCCAAGGGCTAAAGGCTTGAGGTGGTTACAGGGTCTTAGGGATTCGAGGAGGGTTTAGGGTTTAGGGTTTGGGGGCTTGTAGGGTTTGGGTTTACGGGCTATAGGGTTCAGGATTTCCAACCACTGCAAGGATTCCCTAGGGCCGGTACTGAAAGCCCCGAACCCCCCCCCGCCCCCCCGAGGGGTACAAGAGGATAAGCCTACACCCTGGAAGCCGTGAAGAGCCTAAGCAACCCTGAACCCTGAACCCTAAACCCTAAACCCTAAACCCTACACCCTACACCCTAAACCCTAAACCCGAAACCCCAAACCCTAGAACCCCGCAAAGCTTTAAGAGCCCAAACAACCTAAAGCAACCCTGTAGAACTCGCGCCCCCAAAAAGCACTCCAGCAGAAAGCCCCGGAATCCCCAAGCGCCCCAATGGAACCTCGCGGCCACACCTAGAGGTTGGGGTGTTGGGGTTTACGGTAACCCTAAACCCGAAACCCGAAACCCTAAACCCTCAACCCTCAACCCTAAACCCTAAACCCTAAACCCTAAACCCTAAACCCTAAACCCTAAACCCTTCAGGGCGCTTCAGGTTTTAGGGCTTGAGGGTTTTGGGCCGTTTGGGTTACGCGCGCGTGGGGAGCCGAGGCCCGAAGTCGTTCTGCTTAGCCGGCTGATCCCGCTGACCGATGTGCAAGGGCCCCGAACAGGGCTTCGTGGGGAACTAGGGGTCGGGTTTCGGGTTTCGGGTTTAGGGTTTAGGGTTTAGGGTTTAGGGTTTAGGGTTTAGGGTTTAGGGGTTAGGGTTTAGGGGTTAGGGGTTGGGGGTTAGAGAGTTAGGGAAGCAGGTACCTGCCCTAAGCACGCATCAAGGACTACTCCCTACACCCTAAACCCTACACCCTCAAGCCTGACTAAACCCTAAACCCGAAACCCCAAAACCCAAAACCCTAAGCTCTCAGCCTAAAGAGCCCAAACCCGAATCAGAGCCGAGAGCTTCTTGGCTCGCGAAAAAACGTCGCGTCGGTTCTCCCGCGGGCGCGCCCGCCGATTCCGATTCCGCAGCTCGCGCTCTCGACTCGTCCTTCCGGGGAGCAGGTGAGCCCGAAAAGGGATTTTGGTCGGAGTTCTAGTAGCATAGGGTAGATGACCCAACTCTTGTGTCCCGGAACCCATATGATATGCCCCAAATAGGGAGCCAGCATTGGGAATATGACCCCGATTTTGGGGGGTTCATTTTGTGAGCCACGAACATAAGGGGCCCCAAATATACACCCCCAAATAGTAGGATTCCCTTCATAACGGACCCCAACAAGGTGGTGCTCTTGGGTACAACTGGACCTTAGGGCCATTTGAGCAAGCGCCAAAACCCCCAGCCATTCAATTAAGTAAGGGGTGGACACGAATGCCCAAAACCCTGTAAAACGATGGGACCACTTGAAAAGCGACACCCCTAAGTTAATGAACCGTTGGGTGTGCTATAGCCGTGATTTTTCCTAAAGCGACACCTACAAACATCAAGCATGGATAAATGATGCTAAAACCCTGTAAAACGATGGGAACACTTGAAAAGCGACACCCCTGATGTTGCGTCCATCAGCACCTCGAGCCAGTTTTGGCAGTCGCTCATTTAGGGTTTAGGGTTTAGGGTTTATTTTGCAGGATCTAGAGCGGCGTTCAACGGACGAATTGAAGGCACATCTGAGTTTTTTGCCCCTGGGGTTGTTCGGTTGCAGTACACTGCTTCTATCGCAGTGTACCCAAATTAGGCCATCTTCACCCCCGCCATCTTCTTGACCAAGATGACTCCTTACATGTCAAGCGAGCGCGCGCGCGCCGTCAGCCAAAATGCCGAGGTTCCTCCGCCGGAAGCTGGAAGATCTGAAGGATGCGAACAACGCGGAGCCGCCCTGGGGGTCCGGCGTTTTCGGGACTTCGGGGTGTAGGGTTTAGGGTTTGGGGTTTAGGGTTTAGGGTTTAGGGTTCAGGGCTTAGGGTTTAGGGTTTAGGGTGTATCTGCAAAAGGGTTCATTGTTTCCACTTGGAATCGGATGTCGATGAAAGGCAACATGCTGGGTTCTGGTCTGCAGGCTTGGCACCGCGCGCAGAGAACAGGGGTCTAGGGTTGCGGGATTTTAAGGTTCGGGGTTTGGTGTTGGGAGTTCAGGGTTCATTGGGGGTTAATTCGGGTTTAGGGTTCAATGTCGAAAAATGGGTCTCCAACCTTTTCTGTTCTGTTCGGCATGTCACGTCCTGCTAGGGGACGTTGCCCAAAATCCATGCTACGAAATTCAGTGCATTTAACTAAGGTTGTGTGTGTGTGTGTGTGTGTGCAGTATGGTATTGGCTCAGGGACAAACGGTTGAACAGCATCCCTAGTGCAGTAGTCTGCTACGACTGGTAAGAGGAAGGAATGACGGCCCCTCACCCTCCCCCCCCCACCCATTGCGACGATCGATACGAAACCCTGGAAGTTGATGAATGCATTCACTGGTAGGGGCGGTCGTTTTGGGCCCCACCCCCCCAACCCCGCCCCAACCCCCCCAACCCCCCCAAAGCAGGAGACGAAAGAGATCCTGGGGACTTACGTTCTTCAGAAGTGGCTTGATCTGGGCGATGAGGCCTTTAGGGGCTGTGGGCTTTCCGCGTCTAGAGGTTGAGATTTCAAAGGGTTCCCAATCTCTATATAGCTTAATTATACATAGGCAAATTCAACACCATGTTTGGGGTTTTTGACCAATCAAAGCTAAGCTTAAATCTTCACAGGGCCTTGGGGGGGAGCCTAGACTCCAAGCCCTAAACCCTAGCCCGCAAACCCACATCTTAAATCCTAAGCTCTATATACACTGAACCCCACTCTCCTCCCGGCCCAGCAGAGGTTTATGCCTCCAACCCTTCGGCCCAGCGTGGGGGGTTCAGGGTTTAGGGTTTAGGGTTTAGGGTTTATAGGGAAGTCAGAGGAGCCTAAGGCTGGTTTGCAGAAGGGAGTTGCGGAGCCTAAACTTGGGAACCGGGGGTTCCTGGCCATTCTCCCGACTCTTTGCCAAGAACCGCTCCGGGTTTAGGGTTTAGGGTTTAGGGTTCAGGGGGTACAGGGGGGTCTAGCGGGGGTTCAGGGAACAACCTCCAACACAAATTCTTTGGATCCACACTTGGACGAAACCCGACCCCAGCAACACTGAGACCCTGGAACCAATCCCAAAGCCTCCCAAATGCCTCCTAGCATCACCCTTAACCCTAAACAGCTCCTAAACCCTAAACCTTAAACCCTAAACCTAAACCCTAAACCCTAAACCCTAACCTCCACCCCAAACCCCACACGCCCAGCGCTTCGCGGAGGACGTCCGCGCGCAGCATGGCCGAGGACGGCCCACGCAAGTGGGCTCGCGCGAGGAGCCCGCGGGCTGCAGGGCTGGCTTTAAGGTTTGCTTCGGGTTTAGGGTTTAGGGCTTCGGGTTTAGGGTTTAGGGTTTAGGGTTTGGGGTTTAGGATTTAGGGTTTAGGAATTAGGGTTTAGGGGGTTAGGGTTTAGAATCTCTAAGGAGGCCGAAGCCCAGAACCCTAAACCCTTAAACCCTAAACCCTGATCCGTGGCTGGGGTTTTGGGATGTTTTGGGTACCCAAAACAAGGCCCAACGAACCGTAGTCGGTCCTTGCAGGAGGATGCGTGGGTTTAGATTTCAGGATGTAGGCGGGGGGGGGGGGGGGGTTCAGGGTTTAGAGGGTTTAGAGGGTTTCGGAGTTTTGGGGTTCGTTGCATTTCTCAAGTCACACTACATTGCCGCTACATGCCGACAGGGAACGATGTCCAGAGGTGCCGAGTTGCCGATGAAGAACTAGTAAGTTATTTGACATGTCTACTCACTTCTGTACCATGGTTCGTCGAGTCTTGTTGGCTCGTCCTGCGCGTTGAGGTGGGGCATAATTCGGGGCCCGGTGCCTGCGGAAGCGCCTGCATGCGGCCTGTGACCATCCACAGTGTTGCCGGCTCGACGTTTGAGCTCCGTGTGGACGAAGCGGAAACGGGGCTGGATGTGCGGAGACGCGTCGCAGGAAGTGTTGGCCTTGCCGCAGCGTCAATCGTGCTGACTTCAGGCGGCCGTGTCCTCGAACTGGACCGGCCGCTTCTGAGACAAACTCAAACTCACTCTCTCACGCAGCTGAATGGCGGACGAGTCAAAGTCTGCCTAGCTGAGCACTCTGCTCTGGGAACATGATAAGAGTCAGTCGCCTGCTGTCCTCCCCGATTGGAGTGGAGGCACTGACCCAATGCAGATCGCATGGGGATAGCCGAGGTGAAAGAACAGAACACAGAAAAGAACACACCCCCGAGGCACCACCCACGGACCTGCGAGTACCCCCTCACTAATTGCCGGATGTGGGCGCCTTCACCCACGATCGTGGCATTAGCTACGGATTCGGCCAACTTACTTGCTTTGGATTTCCTCCAACAGCGCCTGGAGCTCACGCTCAAGGCCGCCCTTGGGAGCTAAGCCGAACTTTTCTTCCCCTCCTTGCGTTTTGAACGCGTGGAAAAAGGCGTCAGCTACTGGTCTCAGCTTGTCAGTAGTGGTCAGGTAGATCTTCACATGCTTGCCACCGTACGCAGGAGCTACTCGACAGTACAGCACATCCGTCAGCAACTTGTTGGGAGAGTCGGCTTCAGCAGCATGGGCTTCGACACGCTGCAACATCTCTCCGCTGAGATGCACGGCTGCTTCAACTGTCAGCGCTGCCCACACATGGATATGTGGAGGGCCAAGGTCGTGGTGCTTCCCTGCGGCCTGAACGAGGTCATTGTACTTCTGACTGGCTTCCTTCGCCTTGGTCACGAAAGAGGCCGTAGATGGGATGAGGCAAGTCCGGAAAGTTGCCGACTGCAAGGCCCGTACGTCTGCAGACAGCTTCAAGTTGGACTTCATGAGGAGCTGAACCGCCTTCAGGACAAGCTCGTCTTTCTCACCTCCAACTTGCCTGCGCTTCAGCGCCGGCCCGTTGGGAGTTCCAGCATTTGCCGCCCACTTATCCATGACGTTTAAGGAACTCTCGACTACGCTCTCACTATAGCTGTGCGCCCAAATGCTGCCCCAAATGATCGTGCAAGGCCTCAAGAGTCTCAAACTGTGCGTCACACATGCTGCAGTCAAGATTGTCCGGAATATCTGGTGCCTTGTTGACAACACTAGACCGACCACTGCAATGCTGCTGTAGGAGGGAATTCGCCACATGTCTCCGCGTCGAAAAAACATTTGCAAAAACCTCCCTGCAGAACAAGCATTGATTTGTGACCACAAGCAAAGCTTCCATCGGTGAATGCTCATGTAGCTTGGTGCAGTGTATTGCCAAGGCTTTACTCGACTTGAAAGCTCTACCGCACAGAGAACCATCTGAAAGTGTGTGCTCGCACACATGCTGCTCGTCATCTGGAATGTCGGGCAAGTCTTCGGGAGCCTGTTCTCCCTGCACTGAGGGGCTCTGGTATCCTGGTGGGGGGATTTCCACACAGAGAAACTTGCGCCGGAGAATGGACATGTCAACCATAAGAAAATCCAGTCTAACGTCATGGCTGAATAGGCGTAACGGCTTCCTGTCCACTGCGTTGGTGATATGCTCCAGGTCGGCGATGTCTTGCAGAGCTTCGATATCATCAACCAACTGTTTGAGCCACGGATGCGCTGCAGAAGACAAGGAGCCATCCTCTTGCAGCGCGGGGGTTGTTTCAAACGGGAAGAACCCGAACATAGCAGCGAAAACATTGGAGTGAAGTTCTGGTTGTCGTAACAGACGTTGCCAGAATTGCAGGCGTTTGATACGCAGTTCCACGTAGACTCCTGCAAGCCCAAGATACCGCCAGACTTGTTGGTTGGGGACAGCTGCATACTTGACAGTACCGTCCGGCTGTTCTTCGCGCTTGCACGCGCTTCCTCGCATGAGGATGCGCCCTTTGGCCGCGACAAAAGCATCGAGGGCCTTGTAGTCGGATTGACTGAGGACGAAGGGCGCCAAACCAGCCACAGCAGTCTCGAAGACCAATGCTCGGAAGACCATGTTGACGGACCGTTTGCTACAGCCTGTCCGCGTCCAAAATGAACCCATACTTGCCCAGGCTGCCTGAGCTTTGTCCAGGCGGTGCTTGCGAGCAGCAGTAGTGGAGCCATTGTGCGTGCAGATCTCTCCCAAGTATTTGGCCTGCGGCACTGCTTTCCCCTCGAGTGGAGTCTTGCCGCAGTAGATTTCTCGCATCTGCTTGTGAGATCCTCTGCCAGCAAAATGCGACACGATTTCTTGCTTGTCGCGGTTTTGCGCCATACCACCACTTGCGAGCACTTCGTCCAATTCGTCATCCAGGAAAGATGCTTGCGCTTGCAAATCCGCAGCCTCGTCGCAGATGACCTTAATGGCGAGGTCATCCGCGAAGACGGATAACGCAGTGTTGACATATTTGCAATTGACCGGATCATATGCGCACATTTGGTGATAGGTGGAAGCTTGCGCTGCTCTTTGCAACCATTCGTCAACCAGGGGATGATACTGCTCCATGAATAAATCTGACGCAATGCTGTCGCCTTGGAGAGCACCACTGCCAACTGAAAGCAATATGGGCCCGTCAGCGGCCTGCAAGTGTATACAGGCAGCCTTGTGCCGTTGCTTGAGCAAAACTTGATCTTGTGGCCGCATCGTCTTAGCAACCGCCAGGTCCAGCTGGTCATGCAAAGGGGAATAAAAGGCATTTGCCACGTCTTTGTAAAGGGTAGCATGTCCAACACCGGCAGCGCGCAGCCGGTGCCCCAAGCAAATTTGCTGCAAAATAGCCTCTTCGCGGCTTTTGTGTCTAACATAGCCGCACGCGTAATCTCGAGCAGCTTGCGACGTGCCTCTGCGCCACAGTGTGCGGTAGAAATGTTTGCCCATCGGGTCCAGCACGTTGATGACTCGGATGCCCTGACATAAGGGCTTGCCATTGCGCTTGTCAAGCTGCGTGCCCTGCGAGCAATGCCACTCCAAGGGCGCTGATTCTGAGCATCGTATGTGCACGAAGAGCTGCTGTAGCGCGTTTTGCAGATGCGGAGTTTGCAAACACGCGGACTTGTGCCCAAGACCATGTCGAGCTCTTGCCAGGTTGTAGTTGGGATATAGCAGCATGCGCCACACTTCATTGGGAATAGTCCAACAAGGTACAGCCTTGCGTGTTTTTGCATGCCAAACTTGGGTAGCCACAGCACGCAAGTCCTCAGCTGCCAACTGCTGCATTTGACTACGCCATACCGGATCAGCTCGGCATTTTTGTTGCCAGCCAGTAGCTCCATGAGCAAACTGTTGGACGTGCGCTGTCCAGTTTGTAGCAACGGCCTTGCAGCCTCCATCACGCCCCACTTGTGCCATGTGCTGCCGCCATTGCTGCATACTGGGCCTGCAACTCTTCGGCCTATCGAACCTGCGTTGTTTGGGACCCACACGCCTGCCTGAAAGCGCTCGGGCAGCTCGCCACATGGACTGGAAGTTGGCACTCTGCCAACCTTCGTGAAGCTGGTGCACATGTTCACAGGCACGTCTTCTCTTATCTCTTGTTGTGAGTCGTTTAGCGAGCCGCTGAGCCTTGTGATACCGCGCCAAAGCATGCCATCTGCACAGCAAATCTGATAGCGCTTGTAATGACACAGTATCTCGGTCAGCTCCTTGGCTCCAGAAACGACGCGGGCGAGGAAGCCGTTGGATTTGTAGTTTGCATTCATGCTGGTGCTCCAGAGCGGCTGCTGTGTCAACTTTCCGCTCTTGGAGTTTGACTGGGCGAGACTGATATAACTCTCTGCCAACGGACAACACCACATCACGTAGCATGGTCCAGGCATCATCTGGCGTGCTTGCCGACTGGGCATGCTGCCATTGGGAACTCTCCAAGAGGTCTTTGCACCGGGACTCAACCTCTGCCACCAGTTGCTCTCGACAGTGTCCTCGAAGAACGCCTCGCATGAGTCTGTCCATATCCCAGCGTGTCGGGGACTGTTGCTGCATGGTGAGTGTCGGCTGCAGCCCCAACGAATGGTCGAGCTTGATCTGTAGAGGTCTGTGATCTCGGCGGCCTGGAGCCGCCACCAGCTGCAGATCGTCGCCTGTGTGATGCCACACAGAGCAATGCTGGACTTGAGATAACATGCTGGATGGAATGCATATAAAATCCACGCGGGACGTATAATCTGCAACGATTCCGAAATAGGTTGGTCCAACATTGTGATAAGTGTTGGTAGCTGCGAGGTAATGCCTCTGCAAGAACTGGCGGAACTGTTCTCCGTTCCAATTCTCGTTGTCTGCATTGCACGGGCCGATGGACTCATCTTGCGTGGTCGTCCATATGTTGTTTGCCACATGTTCCTTACCAACACGCGCGTTGAAGTCGCCAAGCAAGCAGGGCACACATCGTGCCGGCAGAGCACTGACAACACTATCAACCCATTTCCAAAGTGCAGTGTTGACGCGTTTCGAATACGGCAGATTGGAGTTGGGATGGAAGTAGCACACGATGAATGCAAAGTCGGAGTCACGTCGCTTGACCCGCAGTGCCCCACCACGACCTTGCAACTCGCTGGGCGGGGACGAAATCTGTACCACGTTATCAGCTGCGAAGCGGCTGCGTTTGAGGCATAGCTGAACTCCAGCATGAGAGTTGGTGAGCCTCCCTGTTCCGTATCCCCAACTATACACAGCATGCGTTTCAACTCTACGCTGACTGACTGCGATGTCGCCATCTGGCAGACGGGTGCCGGACAGTGCGATGACATCATTGCTGTGTAATGCATGTATGACTCGGCGCTCTCTGTCAGCTCGTTTGAGAGATTGTGGATTGTAAGCGATGAATTTCCATCTGACCATTCTGAAATCAGCAGCAGGAAAACACTGATGAGGGGGCCAGCGCGAAAGTGACCCGTCATTATCAAATGAGCAGAGTGCCACACGGACTTACCATGGCATGATTCCGCATGACTTTGGACTTGTGCCACGCGGCTACAAACTCAAACCCAAGAGGTCACATACGTAGCGCGCAAATTTGGTGCAGGCTGCTCGGCACGCAGTCTAGTCCGAGCATTCGCAAGGACAGGGTTGAACGAAGACACGGATGCCATGGCGGCCGCTGTAACCTTAAACTTCGGAGAAGGTTTCGACCATAGCTTGGAAGGGGTGGAGCTTCCCAGTGGCCTGCACACCTTGACCTTCGGGTTTTTCTTCAACCAAAGCTTGGAAGGGGTGCAGCTTCCCAGCAGCCTACAGAGTTTGACCTTCGGCAAACGTTTCGCCCAGAGCTTGCAGGCGGTGCAGCTTCCCAGCGGCCTACAGACCCTCACTTTCGGCGGCGATTTCAACCAGAGCTTGGAAGGGGTGCATCTTCCCAGCGGCCTGCAGAATTTAACCTTCGGCGATCGTTTCAACCAGAGCTTGGAAGGTGTGCAGCTTCCCAGCGGCCTGCAGACCTTAACCTTCGGCAGCGATTTCAACCAGAGCTTGGACGGGGTGCAGCTTCCCAGCGGCTTACAGACCCTGACCTTCGGCGACCGTTTCGACCAGAGCTTGGAACAGGTGGAGCTTCCTAGCAGCCTACAGGCCTTGACCTTCGGCGACCGTTTCGCCCGCTTGGAAGGGGTGCAGCTTCCCAGGGGCCTACAGACCTTGACCTGTGATTCAAATTTGGAAGGGGTGCAGCTTCCGAGCGGCCTACAGACCCTGACCTTCGGCAGTGATTTCAACACGAGATTGGAAGGAGTGCAGCTTCCCAGTGGCCTACAGGCCCTGACCTTCGGCAGAGATTTCAACCAGAGCTTGCAACCGGTGGAGTTTCCCTGCGGCCTACAGACCCTCACCTTCGGCAGAGATTTCAACCGGAGCTTGGAAGGGGTGCAGTTTCCCAGCGGCCTACAGACCCTGACCTTTGGCGCTGGCTTCGACCAGAGCATGGAAGGGGTGCAGCTTCCGAGCGGCCTACGGACCCTGACCTTCGGCGCTGGTTTCGACCAGAGCTTGGAAGGGGTGCAGCTTCCCAGCGGCCTACAGACCTTGACCTGTGATTTAAGTTTGGAAGGGGTGCAGCTTCCGAGCGGCCTACAGACCCTGACCTTCGGCAGTGATTTCAACACGAGATTGGAAGGAGTGCAGCTTCCCAGTGGCCTACAGGCCCTGACCTTCGGCAGAGATTTCAACCAGAGCTTGCAACCGGTGGAGTTTCCCTGCGGCCTACAGACCCTCACCTTCGGCAGTGATTTCAACCGGAGCTTGGGAGGAGTGCAGCTTCCCAGCGGCCTACAAACCCTGACCTTCGGCTCTGAGTTCAACCAGAGCATGGAAGGGGTGCAGCTTCCCAGCGGCCTACAGACGCTGACCTTCGGTGACCGCTTCAACCAGAGCTTGGCAGCTGTGCAGCTTCCCAGCGGCCTGCAGGCCCTGACCTTCGGAATCGTGTTCAACCAGAACATGGAAGGGGTGCAGCTTCCCAGCGGCTTACAGACCCTGACCTTCGGCAGCCGTTTCAACCACAGCTTGGAAGGAGTGCAGCTTCCCCACGGCCTACAGACCCTGACCTTCGGCGCTGGTTTCGACCAGAGCTTGGAAGGGGTGCAGCTTCCAAGCGACCTACACACGTTGACCTTCGGCTGCGACGACTGTTTCAGGCAGAGCTTGGAAGGGGTGCAGCTTCCCAGCTCCCTGCAGCATTTTTCCAGCCCCTCGTTTAATATACACACCTGCTAATTTCCGAAGTTGCGAATGGAAATAACGTGGGATGTTGCTTGTTCCCATGTGCTCCACTGGCACACCTGGGTGCAATGGAAAACAGAGCCACGACTGTTCCATGAATCTTGGGATTCACGAATGAATCCTGCGCTGCCACACATAGCCACACATAGCCCAAGTAGCCCAAAGGACCCTGCAGAATCCCTCACCTAGGGAATTATTCGAGCAAGTCCCCCCTTCCTGCGTGGCGCAGAAGCTACCCTAATCACAGTTGCGTATTCCACCCAAAAACCCTAAGCCCTGAACCCCAACCTTAAACCCCAAACCCCAAACCCGAAACCCCAAACCCTAAACCCCAAACCCGAAACCCCTAAACCCTAGACCCTAAACCCGAAACCCCAAACCCGAGCTGCACGTCTCGCGCAGGACGTGGATGGCTTTCTGTGCCTCTCCGTTGTGGCCCCCTGACTTAGACCATGAATCGCTTCCCCCCGAAACCATTCAGCCCTTCCCCCTAGAAACCCCGCCATTAAATACTCATACACTGTAATATAACCAGAATGGGAAGATTTCGTCTTAAATTACAGGGGTTAGGGGGGTTGAGTATTAGGGGGAATGGAGCGCGCAATCCTATAGGCCCGACAGCTCCTCAACCCTCAACCCGAAGCCTTCAGTCCTAACCCCTAGCACCGAATCCCTCAACCCCAGGCCCAACCCCAAACCCCAAACCCCCAAACCCCCAAACCCCCAAACCCCCAAACCCCCAAACCCTCAAACCCCAAACCCCAAACCCTAAACCCTAAACCCTAAACCCCAAACCCTAAACCCTAAACCCTAAACCCTCAACTCCAAGCGGGCACTGGAGCTGCAAGAGCTCACGGATCTGGACCTGAGGGCTGCCAACCTCAAATGCTTGGGCGGTTAATATAGGGGTCGGAATAACTGGGTTTAGGGTTTAGGGTTTAGGGTTTAGGGTTTAGGGTTTAGGGTTTAACTATGGTCCCCCCCTAGTATAATACGGCACCTTATGTTTAGGGTACCCAAAAGTGATCATAATTTTGACAACCACCCACATAGGGGTCGGAATAATTACTGATCATATTCGCAAAGGGTCCCTGTCTATAATACCCCCCCCGAAACCCTGTTCGAATTCCTAACCCTAAACCCTAAACCCTAAACCCTAAACCCTACACCCTACACCCTACACCCGCAAACCCTAAACTCTGGGTTCAAAGACCCTCAGGTCAAGGATCGAGCTGGGGCTGACCTGATGCCCCTGGAGCTCATCGTCGGGGTGCACCTGGGGTTTAGGGTTTAGGGTTTAGGGTTTGGGGTTTCGGGTTTGGGGTTTAGGGTTTAGGGTTTAGGGTTTGGGGTTTAGGGTTTGGGGTTTGGGGTTTAGGGTTTAGGGTTTAGAGTTTGGGTTTTAGGGTTTAGGGTTTGGGCCCTTGGGACATGTCTATGTTCCCCTTGTTGGGTTTGAGAGGATGATGTTCATGAGTCTTTTTCAGAGGGGTTTCTCAGGGCCCTCCTCCTAGGAAAAGGGGCTTTGGGGATATAGGGATGGTTTAGGGTTTCGGGTTTAGGGTTTAGGATTTAGGATTTAGGGTTTAGGGTTTAGGATTTTCAGGGTTTTGGGCTTTTAGGGTTTTAGGGATTTAGGGTTCTAGGTCTAGGGTTTTAGGGCTTCTGGGGGTTCTGGGATGTTTTGGGTTTTGGTGAGGGGTTTCCTGAGGGGTTTGCTAAGGCCTTTTTTTGGTTTTTAGGTGTCAAGGCTAAGGGGCATAGCAGTTTTTTGGGTGTTTGGTGTGGGCATTGGGGCGCATCCTTTTTGGGATCTGTGTGTGTGTGAGAGATCCGAGGTTCGCTACCGTCTGTCGATGCAAATCAAAGCGCAAAGAGGATGAAGGTCTTCGTATACCCCGAATGGTGTAATTTGAAGCCCTAAGCCCTAAACCCTACACCCGAAACCCGAAACCCTAAGCCCTAAGCCCTAAACCTTAAACCCTAAACCCCAGACCCTAAACACTAAACCCTAAACCCTAAAACCTAAACCCTAAACAAGCTGAGGGCTTCTTTTGGGGGACCCAAGGATTGGATGTGTCATTGCAGGCGCCCTGCCACTGCTACCCGCCGGGCTCCATGCTTTGCGTGGACGTTGCGGCCGAGGCGGGAGGGTTTAGGGTTTAGGGTTGAGGGTTCGCGGTTTAGGTCGGTCGTTTTTTTTTTTTTTTTTGTTTTTTTGTTTTTTTCGGGTTTTGAGGGGATTGGGGTTGAGGGTTTTGGTGCTTCAGGGGTTCGGGTTTAGGCTTGGGCTTTAGGGCTTCAGGGGGTTGGGCTTTAGGGTTTTTGGGGTTTGGGGGCTGGGTTTGGTGGGTTTCGGGGGGTTTAACTCAGAGTTCATGCGGTAGGGTAGTGGCTCGAGGGTTGAGGTCCGATCGAGAGGGATTTGAACGGCTTGCATGAGGCTCAAGGGCTTCAGGCTCTGTTGTGTGGACTGTTTCATGGGCATTAGGCCTAAACCCTAAACCCTAAACCCTAAACCCTAAACCCTAAACCCTAGAATCCTCTATAGGCTGGGACGGGGGCTGGGGGTAGGGCTAGGGTTTAGGGTTTGCTGTGATAGGGGCATGAGGGGAAGCCTTGAAGCTTGAGGGTCTAAGCTTTACAGGCTTTGTAGCTTTCCTGGCCAGGGGGGCTGCGGATTAATGTGGGTAACCGAAACCCTAAACCCTAAACCCTAAACCCTAAACCCTAAGCCCTAAGCCCTAAACCCTAAACCCTAAACCCTAAACCCTAAACCCTAAACCCTAAACCCTAAACCCCAAACCCTAAACCCTAAACCCTAAACCCTAAACCCTAAACCCTAAACCCTAAACCCTAAACTTTACTAAACGCGAACCAGGGCAGCTCGTGGTCTACTTACTCCCTTAGAAAATTGTTTGGGGGCCTGTTTCGTAATGACATCTGGAAAGGAGTTTAAATACAGCCGAAAACACTAGAAAATTCCTGAGTTTCCTAGTCAAAATAATTCTTAGTTTTTGGCTCCCCGGCCCTAAACCCTAAACCCTAAACCCTAAACCCTTCATCCCCGGGCCGCGCACTTCGCGCAATTGAGGGCCACCCTCATGAGTGGGGGGGTCCCCTGTCAGTTTTCCGGAAAAAACGCTTGATAGCGGCCCTTGTAGCTAAGCCGAGTCCAGCATTAAACCCGAAACCCTAAAACCCTAAATCAACCCTTTTCGATTCTTGGAGGCGCCCGTCTGGGAGCAACACCCCCTTCAACCACCCCCAAAGCCCTGAAACCCCCAATTCATCCCCCCCCCCCCCCCAGACGGGCGCCTCCAAGAATCGAAAAGGGTTTATTTAGGGTTTTAGGGTTTAGGGTTTAGGGTTTAGGGTTTAGGGTTTCGGGTAAACAAATCCCTAAGCACGAAGCACTAAATCTTTGGCCATAGGCGCCTTGAAAGCGCCTTAAGCCTTAAGGTATCAGCCCCAACCCTAAACCCTAAACTTTAAACCCTCAACCCTCAACCCTCAACCCTCAACCCTAAACCCTAAACCCTAAACCCTAAACCCTAAACCCTAAACCCTAAACCCTAAACCCTAAACCCTAAACCCCAAACCCCAAACCCTAAACCCTTAACCCTGAACCCTAAACCCTAAACCCTTAACCCTTAACCCTGAACCTCTTAGCCCTTAACCCTTAACCCTGAATTAACCCTTAACCCGTAACCCTTAACCATTAACCCTTAACCCTTAAACCCTAAACCCTTAAACCCTAAAACCCTAAACCCTGAATCCTAAACCCTAAACCCTATACCCTATAAACCCGAAGCACTGAACCCTGAGCCCTGAACCCTAAACCCTCTTCCTCTGCCGGAGGTTCCGAACTGGGCGGTGCGGTCTCCAGCAGTGGCCTGGGCCTCGACCTCCCTTCAAAATTCAGGGTTTATTGGTTTAGGGTTTAGGGTCGAGGGTTTATGGGGTTTAGGGTTGAGGGTTTACGGGGTTTAGGGTTTGGGGCCTTAGGGTTGAGGGTCAGGGGTTGCACCGACCAGAACTTCCCTAAACCCTAAACCCTAAACCCTAAACCCTAAACCCTAAACCCTAAACCCTAAACCCTAAACCCTAAACCCTAAACCCTAAACCCTAAACCCTAAACCCTAAACCCCCGGGGTACCCCCCCCCCCCCGTTTTGGGGCGAGGTTTTTCATCTCCAGAAACCCATCCAACACGCCGCCAGGGTCGGCGGACCCTAAACCCTAAACCCTAAACCCTAAACCCTAAACCCTAAACCCTAAATCCTAAACCCTAAACCAGAGATGGCGTCCGCCCTCCGCATTCATGGGAGCCCATGAGTTAGGTAGTCAAGCCCAAACCCTAAACCGGAGGTTATGCAGAAGCTCTTAACTGGGGAATCCCCAAGCAAGTCCCCCTCCTTCCCTCGAGCCCAAAAAGCCCTAAAGCCCCCCTGCACAAGCAAGTAAGCCGTCAACTCTCATTCCTTCAGCCCTAAAACCCAAAAGAATCCGAAACCCTAAGCCCTAAACCCAAAGAACAAAGAATCCTAAACCCTGAATCCAAGAAACCCTCAGAACCCCTCCTTCAGCCCTAAGCCCAAAATACTTCTAAACCCTAAACCCTAAACCCTAGACCCTAAACCCTAAACCCTAAACCCTAAACCCTAAACCCCAAACCCCAAACCCGAAGCCCTACCAGGTGGTGCAGAGCCTCAACGAAAACGCCTCGGCCTACGTGGTGCGAGGCGCCAAGGGTTGCAAGTACTACAGGGTTCAGCCAAGGGTTTAGGGTTTAGGGTTTAGGGTTTAGGGTTTAGGGCTCAGAAGCCTACACTCGAAGCCTCCCGACCTAAAGAGCCTGCAGCCCTTGGCGTTTGGAGGGGGGGGGGAGGGGGTAAGTGAGAGGGTTTTGAGGCTCTTGGGTTCAGGATTTAGGGTTGAGGTGTTGGCGAGTAAAGATCAACTCACGCAAATCAGTCCTTTCACCGAGGTACTTCGGTTTCCCTAAGCTCCATAACGAACCCTAACCCGACAGCCCTAAAGCCTGGTTGTTCGCGAAGTGGCGACCCCAAACCCCAGGCCCTAAACCCTAAACCCTAAACCCTAAACCCTAAACCCTAAACCCTAAACCCTAAACCCTAAACCCTAAACCCTAAACCCTAACCCCTAAACCCTAACCCCTAAACCCTAACCCCTAACCCCTAAACCCTAAACCCTAAATCCCTCCAGGTGCACAGCCCTTGACAAGCGAGAAGGGCGATGGCTTTGCCGAGCCGCACGCCTGATCCCAGGGGCTTCAGGGAGTTTTTCCGAACCCTAAACCCTGAACCCCTAAACCCCTAAACCCTAAACCCTAAACCTTAAACCCTAAACCCTAAACCCTAAACCCTAAACCCTAAACCCTAAACCCTAAACCCTACACCCGGAGCTCCAAACTCTGAAGAACAAGGGCTTGGGGCTTAGGGTCTACCAGGGGACCCAGCCAGGCCATGCAAAGAGCAACCCCAGGCCTATACCCGAGCACCCTCAGATCAAACGCCCAGCTGAGTTTGTTTTAGGGTTGAAAGGGTTAAAGGGTTAAGGGTTAAGGGTTTAGGGTTTAGGGTTTAGGGTTTGGATCCCGCCTTGCTGAAGAAATTTAGTGCCCTAAGCCGGCGCAACCTCAGCCCTCCGAAGGTTCCCTATCCCTACACCCTACACCCTAATCCCTAAACCCTAACCCCTAAACCCTAAACCCTATACCCTAAACCCTAAACCCTAAACCCAAAGCCCTAAGCCCTACCCCTTAGCCCTAAACACTAGCCCTCCAAAAGCCCCCCAAGGAGACCCCCCCCCCCGTCATGCAAGGTTTGAGCCGCTTCCCACCAACCACACCTACCTGGTTCCGCTGAAGCGCCTGAGCTCGCAAAGGGGTGTTGCGGGGGTTTAGGGTTTAGGGTTTAGGGTTTCGGGTTTCAGGGTTTCGGGTTCGGGCTTTGGGGAAGTAAGTAAGGCAGAGGGGGAGGTTTGGGAGTTTGCAAGGCGCCCTATGTGCGTGCACTCTACATGTAGGCAGATGTAAAACGCCATTTTTCCCTTCTCCATAAGACCAGATACCGGGAAGGGCCTGCAACGATTCTCTACCCGCGTGATTATATCGACGCTGCTCCTCGGCGAGTGGATTCAGGCTTCCAGGCCCCCTGCGTTGAGAGGGTGAGGGGTTCAGGAGAGCTGATAAGCCGTGCCATGACAATCCCATATGTACCTTGCAGGCATGTCACTGACTCCCTAAACCCTAAGCCCAAAGCCCTAAAAGACCCTAAACCCTAAACCCTAAACCCAAACCCTAAACCCTAAACCCTAAACCCTAAACCCTAAACCCTAAACGCCTAAAACCTGACACTTGAGCACCCCGAAACACGGCAACCCCTTCCCTCTTCTAGGTACCAGTCGGGCAAGCAGATCCTCTTCAAGCACGGGCGCCCAGAATGCCGGGCTGTTCAGGTCTAGGGTTTAGGGTTTAGGGTTTAGGGTTTAGGGTTTAGGGTTTAGGGTTTAGGGTTTAGGGTTTAGGGTTTAGGGTTTAGGGTTTAGGGTTTAGGGTTTAGGGTTTAGGGTTTAGGGTTTGGAAGCCGGCGCTTAAAAGCCCCTGAAACCTTAAGTTTTATTACCCAGGGCCTGGGCATCCGGGCTTGCTGTGTTTGGAGCACCCAGCAGTTTGGTCTCTTGTTGTGTCCCCTGCGCCTCCGATGGAGGATTCTCTGTATCGTACGGCTCCATAGGGTTCAGGGGTTTAAAATTTAGGGGTTGAGGGGTTTAGGGCTTTAGGGGTTTGATGTAGGGTCGGGATAATTACTAAGAGTATTGCACTTTAATAACCTCCCAAGACCCTATTCTAACTATTAAGGCCCCTACATTATTGCTTAGCGCTCAGGGTTTCGTGCCCTGTGAAACCCTCAGCTCCTCAGGCAGAGCGGTGGTGAGGCCTGGTCTGGGCCTGGGGTTTTGGGGTGGCCCCTAAACCCCTTCCCCTAATATTAAACCGCCCCTCCCCACTAATATTAAACACCCCAATATACCATATTATAACTATAATGGGGGGTATTTAATATTCGGGGAGGGGATTAAACCCTACACCCGAAACCCTAAACCCTAAACCCTAAACCCAGGTTGAGGGCTTGGGGTTAGGGGGTCGCCCTGCCCCCCAACACATTGGGGATTTCATGGTTGGCTTTCTGTGTCGGATTGGGGACGAAGGCGCTTCTGCCTTTTGGGGGGCCTTGATTCCCCAAACTCTGAACCCTCAGCAGACGTCCCTCCTCTTCCTCCCAACCAACCAACCGAAACCCGAAACAGCCCAAACCCTAAACCCTAAACCCTAAACCCTAAACCCTAAACCCGAAACCCTAAACCCTAAACCCTAAACCCTAAACCCTAAACCCTAAACCCTAAACCCTAAACCCCATAAACCCTAAACCCCCCTAAGAGAGCCGGGCCATGGGAGGCGACCTGGAGTGAGGGGCAAATCGTGCAAGTCCCCTCCACGGAGAACCACTACTGCCGGGGAGCCCGGGGAGGGTTTAGGGTTTAGGGTTTAGGGTTTAGGGTTTAGGGTTTAGGGTTTAGGGTTTAGGGTTCAGGGTTCAGGGTTCAGGGTTCAGGGTTTGTAGGACTTCAGGGACTTGGGGGTTGAAGGCTTCCTTCAGAGAGCCCCTCTGCTGGGTATGGGCCCTTTGGCGCAGCCAAAAGTTCTTGTTGAGGGCTTCGGAGGCTGTGCCCCTGCAGAGCCCGGGCACAGCTACGGTTATTCTCTATCCCCTTTGGAATCATTTCTTCTTTTTGTTCATATAAAACCCAAGTGAGGATATTAAAAATGCTACTTTATTAAGGTTCTAAGGGGAGTATAGGGTTGAGTCTGTTTTGGACACATATGGTGGACATCTCAGTGGGATCTGCAAGAGAAGCCGCAAACCTCTGCATGCGCAAGGCCATGTGGTCAAGGTCCTGAATGGCGAGGACAAGGACAAGGAGGCAGTGCGGATTCGGGTCTAAGGGGTAGGGGTTTAGGGTTTAGGGTTTGGGGTTTAGGGTTTAGGGTTTAGGGTTTAGGGTTTAGGGTTTGGGGTTTGGGGTTAATTAACGTGTACGGGTTTAGGGTTAGGGTTGTCTTCGGGTTTGGGGTCTTTGCGGGCTTTCGCGTTTGTTGTAGTGGGCCGAGGCCTGCAGAGTTTAGGGACCGGGCCTTCCCAGAACATGCAAGTCTAAACCCTAAACCCTAAACCCTAAACCCTAAACCCTAAACCCTAAACCCTAAACCCTAAACCCTAAACCCTAAACCCTAAACCCTAAACTTCAAAACGCGTTTTCTTTATGTTCATGTTGCTATCTGTATCTGCTCATGATGCTTGATCACTAAATAAATATCAACAATGGCAAGAGTTATCGAGTCATCCCAACAAGAACCCTAAACCCTGAACCCGAAACACAATTAGTCATGATTGCTTCGTTACGCTTTTAGGGTCATAGCCCTACACACACAGCCCACTGAAACCATAAACCCTAGACAGCCCTAGACCCTAAACCCTAGACCCTAAACCCCTAATCCTAAACCCTAAGCCCCAAACCCTAACCTAAACCCCAACCTAAACCCCAAACCCAAACCCTAAACCCCAAACCCTAAGCTCTCAACCCTCAGCCTGGAACCCCAATGCGGGAGGCCAAGCCTCTTCTACTATTTGCTTAAGAACCCCCAAAAAATTGAAATAATAATCCCCATACTGCCCTTCTAAGGAAGGAACAATACCGTTCTCATCCGTGTTCTTAGTCCCTATATTGCCCCTATAAGGAAGGAATCATCATACTGTTCTCATCTCTATTTTTTAGTCCCTCTATTGCCCCTATAAGGAAGGAATCATACTGTTCTCATCTTTTCTTTTTTAGTCCCTCTATTGCCCTTATAAGGAAGGAAGAATGCTGTTCTCATGTGGGGGCTCTTAAGCACATCGCCGTCTTCGTCCTCCGCAGTCCATCGGCGGTAGCGCTCGGAGTTCATCCTGATCCCAGCAGAGGCTACCGAAGCACCCCCCCCCCCCAAAAAAAAAAAAAAAAAAACTACACCCTAAACCCTAAACCCTAAACCCTAAACCCTAAACCCCAAACCCTAAATCCCAAGCCCTAAATCCTAAACCCGCTGCGCCAGATGCCTCTACACCTGGACGGCCGGGAGACCCAGTTTTTGGAGTCAAAAGTGTCCAGTTTGAGATGCCCCGGTTTGGGGTTTAGGGTAGAGGGTTTAGGGTTAAATGGTTTAGGGTTTAGGGTTTAGAATAAAGGGTTTAGGGTTTTAGGGTTTCGGCTTTGGATTTGGGGTATGGGGGTCTTTGGAACCCCACAGTCGCCAGTTGAGTGCATCTGGGAGGGAAGACAGCCTCGAGGTCCATGATAAAAGCTCAACAATCCTATACCCTGAAGTCCTCCACCCGAAACCCTAAAGCCCTCAACCCTAAACCCTCAACCCTCAACCCGCAACCCTAAGCCCTCAACCTGAAGCCCTCAACCCCAAAACCCTAAGCCTAAACCCTAAACCCTAAACCCTGAACCCGACGGTCATCCACGGGACATGCGAGGCATGAACAGCGGTATCCGCGTCGCGAACGTGACGGCGTCCGCGTACGAGGAAGAGGTGCACAAGATCAAGGCCTGAGAGGGTTTTAGGATTTACAAGGTTTGGGGTTAAGCGTTGGTTCATGGGGTTGCGGGTTTTTCGGGTTCAGAGGATTTTGGGGGTTTGTGGGGTTTGTAGGGTTTATCGGGTTTAGGCTTTGCGGGTTGTAGGGTTGACGGTTTAGGGTTTAGCTGCGAAGGGCCCCTGGGCACCTCCACGCTAAAAACTTGAGAGGGAACGGTTTAGGGTTTGGGGTTTATAGGGTTTAGGGTTTAGGGTCTAGGCTTTGCGGTTTAGGTTAGGGGTTGCTGCGGGGACATTTGATATGCAGGATTTCAGACCTTGGGGTGCAGATCCCTAAACAGAGAAATCTCCCAGAAAGCACGGAGCCCTGTTTGGGGGTTAGGGTCTAGGGGCGAAAGGGTTACAGCTTCTCGGGGCTTGTCGGCTTTTGGGGGAATCTGTTCACATCTCTTTGCCTTCACAAACCCAACTCCTAAGCCCGATTATCCCTCAACCCCACCCCCCAAAACCAAAACCGATAAGACCTACACGTCCAGAAGCAGCCTCCTCCTCCCTCCCCCCTCCCTCCCCCCTCCCCAGACAGACCCACCACCCCCTCACACCCCCCCCATCAAACCCCCCCCCCACCCCAACCACCCCCCACACCAACACCCCCCCCCCCCCCCCCCCCCCCCCCCCCCCCTCCCCCCCCCCCCCCCCCCCCTCCCCCCCACCCTCCCCCTCCCCCCCCTCCCGTTTCAGCAGAGGATCCCCCAAACCCTGAGGCTCAAGCAAAATACCCAAACCCTAAACCCTACTCTCTCCTAAGGTTGCCCGTGCAGGGGGGGGGTTCAGGTAAATCTTTAGCCCACAAGTCCAGAACCCCAAGCCCCAAGCCCTAAACCCCGAACCCCACCTATGAGCTCTAAACCCTACGCGCCCTAAACACCTATGAGCCTCAAAGCCCCAAACCCGAAACCCGAAACCCTAAACCCCAAACCCTAAACCCTAAACCCTAAACCCCAAACCCTAAACCCGAAACCCCAAACCCCAAACCCCAAACCCTAAACCCTAAATCCTAAACCTAAACCCTAAACCCTAAACCCTACGAGCCCTGAACTCCTACAAGCCTAAGAAACCTGAGGGTCGTGGGCTCCAGGCCTTCTTTCGCGCCCGGCACAGCTTCATCCTAGATTCCCTCTCAGGGCCTGGCACCCAGGGGAGCGCCTCGAGGGCCTTCAGTTATCTCCTAGCCCTAAACCCTAAACCCTAAACCCTAAACCCTAAACCCTAAACCCTAAACCCTAAACCCTAAACCCTAAACCCTAAACCCTAAACCCTAAACCCTAAACCCTAAACCCTAAACCCTAAACCCTAAACCCTAAACCCTAACCATAAACCCTAAACCCTAAACCCTAAACCCTAAACCCTAAACCCTAAACCCTAAACCCTAAACCCTAAACCCTAAACCCTAAACCCTAATCCCTAATCCCTAATCCCTAATCCCTAAACCCAGACCAAGCCACAGCCCCCGCTGTCACCGGGGCTGGAAACCCAAGAAACTGTGTAACATGAGTAATGTACGCGCGTTTTGTAGACTAATATACTAAACACAAGAAAGTAATGCTGTAATACGATGGTAGTACAGTACATGAATATACCAAAACAACAATATTTAATCTGGAAACCCGAGTTTCGGGAGGGTTTGGGAGTCATCCTTTCCCTTTCCTTTCTCTCGGTTGCTTGTTCTCGTACGTTGCAGTCTTACTACCCTAGACCCCAAACCCTACACCCTAAACCCTAGACCCTAGACCCTAGACCCTAAACCCTAAACCCTAAACCCTAGACCCTAAACCCTAAACCCTAAACCCTAAACCCTAAACCCTAAACCCTACCTAAACCCTAGAAGGGTCTAAGCCCTGAACCCTGGACCCTAAACCCTAGACCCTAAACCCTGAACCCGCCACTCCGAAAGTGCCAGGTCGCGCTTCAGCGTCAAGGAGTGCGCGCCGCCCACGCTGAGTCCTGGCCCCGGGGAGAGTACTCCCTAAACCCTAAACCCTAAACCCTAAACCCTAAACTAGGCTAAACCCTAAACCCTAAGCTCTAAGCCCTAAGCCCCAAACTTCCCCCCGAGTGCCCTAAAAGCCTTGAACCCGGCATAGGCATCAAAAAAAAAAAAATAAGCATCAAAAAGAAAAATAATAGGGATCAATAAAAAAATAATAAGGATCAAGAAAAAATAAGCCATCCGGCCCACATGCGTGGTCCTCTGGTCCCGTGGTCCTCTGGTCCCGTGGTCCTCTGGTCCCGTGGTCCTCTGGTCCCGTGGTCCTCTGGTCCCGTGGTCCTCTGGTCCCGTGGTCCTCTGGTCCCGTGGTCCTCTGGTGCCGTGGTCCGTGGTCCCCTGGTCCTGTGGTCCCCTGGTCTTGTGGTCCCCTGGTCCTCTGGTCCTCTGGTCTGCTTGTCTGTCCGCCTGGTCCTGCGGGTCCTAGGTGTATAAATAAATAATTAAATTAAACAAATAAATAAAAATCAATAAATATATATTATATACACACACGATAGTGAAGGTCAACGTGTGTGTATATCTATGTATGTATGTATGTGCATATATATATATACATATTACATAATACACATTACATTACACATGACCTATTATATATTATACATTATATATTATATATTATATATTATGTATTATGTATCATGTATTATGTATTATGTATTATGTATTAATTATGTATTATGAATTACATATTATGTTTTATGTTTTATGTACTATGTATTATGAATTATATATTATATGCTTTATATTCTGTATTCTGTACTATTTATATTATGTATTCTGTATTATGTATTATGTATTATGTATTGTGTATTATGTATTATGTATTATGTATTATGTAGTATGTATTGTATATTTGTTATGTCTTATGTACTATGTATTCTGTATTATACATTATATATAATATATCATATTATATACTATAATATACATATATATATTATAGTATATATTATATGATATATATATATATATTATATTATATATTATATTATATTATATTATATTATATATTATATTATATTATTATAATTATATTATATTATATTATATTATATCATATATATATATTATATATAATTATATTATATATATATATTATGTTATGTATATGTATATATATATGGTCACCCCCCCCCCCCCATGATCTAGGTTTTGCTTTGTCCCTATAAAAACCCTCGTAAATACCGATTAAAATGACATGCTGGCTATGCTAGGCGATGTCCTGTTTTTGCACGTCTAGTCCTATGCGAGAAAACCTGTAAATAGTGAAAAACGCGTGTGTTTAGCACTACTTCCACATCACCACATAAAAAAACACCCCAAAAACACAGGAAAATGCAATTTGGAAAAACATGTCTATGAATTATTTGCATAGGACAGGCTTATAAACACAGAATTGTATGCAAAAAACACTTCTTTTTTGCAGAATTTGCAAATTTTGACACAAATCCAAAAATCCAAAAATCCAAAAACTCAAAACCATGGAGCCGGGAGGCCGCCTTTTTTGGATTTTTTGGTTTTCTCGAGGTTTTTTTTGGTTTTTTTTGGAAAAATCCAAAAAAACCATGTTTTTTTTTGGATTTTACTTGCTCCTGGCCTCAAAAACCTAAAAAACACATGGTTTTTTTTTGATTTTGAGTGAAAATCCAAAAAAACCCTCGTGTTTTTTTGGATTTCAGGTGCTCCTGGTCTCAGAAACTAAAAAAACACATGGTTTTTTTGGATTTTCACTCAAAATCCAAAAAAAAACATGTGTTTTTTAGGTTTTTGAGGCCAGAAGCAAGTAAAATCAAAAAAAAAACATGGTTTTTTTTGGATTTTTCCAAAAAAAACCAAAAAAACCTCGAGAAATCCAAAAAATCCAAAAAAGGCGGCCTCCCGGCTCCATGGTTTTGAGTTTTTGGATTTTTGGATTTTTGGATTTTTGGATTTTTGGGTTTTTTTTTTCTCGCAAATTTTGCAAAAAATGCTTTTCTTGTATAAAGAATGTGTATTGTTATACGTTGTTTCTGCTAATGTGACTGCCTTGCACACACACAGAGAAAAGCACACAAACACACCCACCATTCGCTTTTTTTCAATTCAGCCTATTCGGTATGCAGGGCGTGGCGTTAACATGTAAAGTTCCATTGGATTTAATTACGAATGAGGCTTAGAAGAGGATGTCTTGGGATGTGGCGTCTTAATATGAAAAGTAATAAAAAAAGAAATAGAGAGGGTTTCTTAGGGTGTGGTTCTTTTGAGGATGTGGACCTGCAATTCAAAAGTCTAATTGGACTTAAAAAAGAGTGGGGCTTCGAAGAGGATGTCTTGGGGTGTGGCCTCTTAATTTAAACGTCTATTTAAGTGGAATCACAAAGGAAGTCCAGTTGAGGATTTCTTAGGGTGTGGTGTTTTAGTGCAAACCTCAAATTACATTTCATTACGAAGCGGGGCCAGAGGAGACTTTCACAGGGTGTGGTCGGTAAAATAAAATTCCAAAGAGGTAGTAACGAATGAGGCTTAGAAGGGCGTGGCCTCTTAATTGTTTTACTTGGTTTGGTTTTACGAACGAAGCTGTGGCTTTACCATACACAGGTCTTAGGGTGTGGCCTTTGAAATTCTGTCCAAAGGGGTGTGGCCTCTAAACTTAAAATTCAATTTAAGTGGAATTCCAAACGAGTCCAGATGAGGATTTCTTAGGGTGTGGCGTTTTAATACAAACCTCAAATAACATTTTAGTATGAAGCGAGGCCAGGGGAGAATTTCATAGGGTGTGGTCTGCAAAATAGAATTCCAAATAGGTATTAACCAATGAAGCTTAGAAGAGGATGTCTTGTGGCGGGGCCTCTTAATTTGTTTGTTTGACTTGGGTTTAATTTACTAACGAAGCTATGGCTTTATCATATACAAGTCTATTGACATTTCACTAATAGGCACCAGAAGAGGATTTCATAGGGTCTAGCGGTTAAATATGGAATTGTAAGTACATTCAAATACGAATGGGGGCTCATGATATAAATTTCTGTCCAAGAGTTACATACGAACCTAGCCTAGGTCAGAACTTCTTAGGGTGTGGGCTTCTTACCTAGAATTATAAACTTCTTCCGAGATTCTGTTACGAACAGGCCCCAGAATGGTGTGGCTTTTTTTAATACAAGCATCTTGGCAAATCGAAAATAAGTCTAATTACAAACGAAGGTATAATGAGGATTTCTTGGCGTGTGGCTTTGTAATACAGAATTCTAATTAATCTTCATTACAAATAGGGGCCAGAAAGGGATTTCATAGGGTATAGTCTGCAATATAGAATTCTAACTCGGTTTCATTGCGAGGAGGATGTCCTGGGGTTGGCCTCTGAATATACACTTGCTTTACTTGGGTTCAATTACGAACGAAGCCCAGAAGAGGATTTCTTAGGGTGTGGCCTTACAATATGAAATCAAATTGCGTTTCATTACGTATGGGGCCAGCGAAAGATTTCACAGGGTGTGGGAAAAACAAAAATGTTTTAAATAGGTATTAATCAATGAGGCTTAGAAGAGGATGTCTTGGGGCTGGGCCTCTTAATATGTTTTTTTACTTGGGTTAATTACGAACGAAGCTGTGGCTTTATCAGACACAAGTCTACTGAAATTTCATTAAGAGGGCCCAGAAGAGGATTTCATAGGGTGTGGCCTTTAAGTATAGAATTCTTTTCGTAGGGTGTGGGCTTCTTATGTAGAAGCATTTTCTCAATAAAATAGGAAGGAAGCCCAGATGAGGATTTCTGAGGCTGTAACCTCTGCATATAAAGCTCTTGTGAGATTTTGTTACGGACAGGTAGGCCCCAGAAGAGGATTTCATAGGGTGCGGCTTTTAATTGGCAAATTTAGATTTCTAAAAAAATTTTACTACGAATGAGGCCAGTGGCCTTTTAATTTTCATTCCGACTTAGGTTTAAATCTCGCTTCGATGGGCCCGAAAGGCCTTTCGACCTAGATCATGGGGGGGGGGGTGAGCATATATATATATATATATATATATATATATTATATTGTATACATATTATATATTAATATTATATTATATACATTTTATATTAGATATATACAATACATCTATTTATATACAATACATTATAACATCATGGGTATATGTATATATATATATACTTATATTTATATATATATATATATATATACCATTTATATTTATATTTTCATATTGTTGTATATTATATGATATATGTATGTATATAAATAAGTAAATATAATTATAATAAATAAATGAATATATATATATATATTGTATATATATATATCGCTATTGTATATTATATGTCATATATTGCATATCATATATTGTATATTGTATATTATATACTGCATATAATGCATAATATAAAGTATATAATATATAAGATATACTGTATACATAATCTACAATATATAAAATATATAATATTATTTATTTTTAATTAGTTTATTATTTATTATTCATTATATAGTATATTTTATATATTATGTAGTATGTATTATGTATTGTTCTTTGAAGCCATTGGAATGCAAAGAAAATGGAAGTTTTTTGCTTAAAACATGTAGAAGTAGAGTTTTTCCGATGGAAACATAGAGATAATAGAGGATTTCTCATGAAAACGTGATGACAGTAGACGTTTTCTTGTGGGAGTATGAAGAAATAGAGGCTTTCCCATTGAAAGATCGAGAAAATAGAAGGTTTTCCAACCACTACCACCACTTCTACGCATCGTGCGAACATTGTTTGCAAATGGGGGGGGCTGCGCCCCCCCCAAACCCCCCGCTGTTTTTTTAAGCTGTGCAAAGCGTGCTGCAAAGCCAAGTGGGGGGGGGGGGCTGCGCCAACCCCAACCCCCCCGCGTTTTTATCAAGCTGTGCCACTGCAAAGCGTGCTTTATGAATCTTGTTGAAGCCATTGGGATACTACAAAGTTTAAGTTTTTCTTAAAATATATGGAAATAGAAGTTTTCCGATGGAAACATAGAGATGATAGAGGTTTCCTATGAAAACGTGAAGAAAATAGAGGTTTTCTTGTGGGAATATGAAGAAATAGAGGTTTTCCTATTAAAAGATCGAGAAAATAGAAGGTTTTCCAACCACTACCACCACCCACTACGACCCATCGTGCGAGCATTGTGTTTGCAAATGGGGGGGGGGGGACTGCGCCCCAACCCCCCCCCGCCCCCCCGCTGTATTCCAAGAGGAAAATGGGTTAATTTTTTTTTGATGCTTATTTCTTTTTTTTGATCCCTTGGGGTTATTTTTTTTGATGCTAATTTTTTTTTGATCCTTCACCCCTTGAACCCGGCAGTTTATGGCTCAGCCCTCCGAGGGCTTCAAGTCTTTGTAGCCCAAAGGGGGGGCGCTCCAGCCTCTTTAGGGTTTAGGGTTTAGGGTTTAGGGTTTAGGGTTTAGGGTTTAGGGTTTAGGGCTTGGTAGGGGTTCGATGTTGATCAAAGATGTGTAGGGGAAATGGCCTCTAGGCTTGCTTCATGGGCGGTATAGTGTAGCACGGGACCTTAAATTATCTCACATATCGTCCCCGTATCATGAGTCCCTAGAGAAGAATGCATGATAGTAGCCCCTGTGTTAGGGCAGCAGGACTAGGGCTAAGTAAGTTTGTGACGGATTTCATGCGGAGTACGGTTTGGGGTACGAAAAGGGTGTTGGGGCTCAGTGCCCTGGCCCCATGTCATCAACACCCGAACGAACTGGTGAGGCACGGTGACGTTTGCCACCAGCAAGACAGAGGCGAGCGGAGTACCTTAAACCCTAAACCCCTAGCCCCTAAACCCTAAACCCTAAACCCTAAACCCTAAACCCTAAACCCTAAACTCTAAACCCCAAACCCCAAATTCCTCAACCCAAAGTCCAAAACCCAAAGCCCAAAACCCTAAACCCTAAACCCTAAACCCTAAACCCTAAACCCTAAACCCTAAACCCTAAACCCTAAACCGAAAGCCCTAAACCCTGAAGGGGCTCGGCATGGTGGTGAGCATCCAGGGGCCGTGTTTCAGCAGAAAGCCCAAACCTTACGGTTTAGGGTTTAGGATTTAGGGTTTGGGGTTTTAGGGTTTAGGGTTTAGGATTTAGGGTTTAGGGTTTAGGGTTTAGGATTTAGGGCTTAGGGTTTAGGGTTTAGGATTTAGGGTTTAGGGTTTTGGGGTCTTAGGTCCCGCCCTCCCCCCAGCGATGGCCTCGATGTTGCAACCTTGCTGGTTTAGGGTTTAGGGTTTAGGGCTTAGGGCTTAGGGCTTAGGGCTTAGGGTTCAGACTGCTTCTTTGGAAGAAATGCGTCAATGCCATGTTCAGAAGGGTCTGAAGCGATGACCAAAGCAAGCCGAGCTACTCGAACAAGAGCTCAACAGCAAAAGTCCGAGCGCTAAGTCCCAAAATCTATAAACCCACAAGCCCTAAACCCGTGGGCTTCGCAAACCCGTACTCCAACACCTACCCGACTTCTAGCGCCCCAAGAGGCTGCAGGCCTAAAACCCTGAATCCGAAACCCTAAACCCTAAACCCTAAACCCTGGTGGAAAGGGGCCCTAAAACCGCAAACACGAAGCGCCATGCAGGGCAGCATGACCAGCTCAATGAGCATCACGAAGCTGATGCGCCGATCCGCGCGCAGGGCGAGTTTGTCAACTGTCAGGGCTTCCAGTAAGCTCCACAAAGTTTTATTGTCCTTATCCCCATGACCCTAGAGGTATACAAAAGGGAATCCCAGCTCTAATCATCCTTAAACTATGTTCCAACTTTCTGGAGTTTACTGTAAGAGATGGGGTTCGGGCTGAGTAGGAGTCTTCTTCGTCATTCTGATCATTGTCAATATTAATATTATCTTATCTTATCTCTGGGGATTTGAGTAGGAGTGTTTTAGTGTTATTTCTTATTCTTACTGACTGTTTATTGTTATTGCTGATGTTAGTAAGAGATGTTTCTGTTGTTGTTCTTGTTCTTATTCTGATACATATGGGGGTTTACGAAAATGACCCCTTACAAAACGGACCCCAAGAAAGTACCCCTGATATCGTACATCCCCATATCTGTGGTTTTGGGCCTGAGCCCGAAGCCCTAAACCCGAAACCCTAAACCGTAAACCCTAAACCCTAAACCCTAAACCCTAAACCCGAAACCCTATGAACCCCAAACCCCAAACCCGAGCAAGAAGTTGTGATTGCCAGGCATCGGTGGTGTCCAACACAGTCTCGCAGACCAGCAGCACCACAGCCAGTGCAGCGCTCAAGATGAAGGCTTCAGGCCTTGCCATATCTGCTATTTGCTTAAGAACGCCCAGTTTTTTTGCAGATATTCTTCCTTATAAGGGTAATGTAGGGATTTTATCCTTAGTTTTTAGGCAGCTGATTCTGGTGATTCTCTCGCCTTCTGCTGGGGCTCCGCGTGCTACCCGCTGATGATGCTCATGATGCTCGACTCGTGCTGTGGCTGCGGCACTCAACTGTGCAGCTGGAGCTCATGATGCTCGCCTTTGGCTGGGCGTTCTGTGTTCGGCTGTGCAGCTGATACTCCGGATGCTCGCCTTCATCTGCGGTTGTCAGTGCGCAGCAGATGCTCATGGTGCTTGTCTTCGGGTGGCGTTCCGATGCTCATGATGCTCGGCCTTTGCATGGGTTCCCCTGCAGATGTGCAGCTGATGCTCTTGGTGCTCGCCGTACTCGTATGATGCTGATGCTGGCTTTTGCTGGATTCCTGCTTTAGATGCACAGCTGATGCTCCCCTTGTGCAGCTGATGCCAACAATGCTCACCTTCTGCTGGGCTCCTGCGATTACGAATGGAGCTGGTGTCCATGATGCTCGCCTTTGGTCTGGTCTTCCCGCGTTTGCGTGGACAGCTGATGCCCATGATGCTCGCCTTTGGCTGGTCTGCCCGCGTTTGGGTGGACAGCTGATGCCCATGATGCTCGCCTTTGGTCTGGTCTTCCCGCGTTTGGGTGGACAGCTGATGCCCATGATGCTCGCCTTTGGCTGGTCTGCCCGCGTTTGGGTGGACAGCTGATGCCCATGATGCTCGCCTTGGGCTGGTCTTCCCCCGTTTGGGTGGACAGCTGATGCCCATGATGCTCGCCTTGGGCTGGTCTTCCCGCGTTTGGGCCGACAGCTGATGCCCATGATGCTCGCCTTTGGCTGGTCTTCGCGCGTTTGGGCCGACAGCTGATGCCCATGATGCTCGCCTTGGGCTGGTCTTCACGCGTTTGGGTGGACAGCTGATGCCCATGATGCTCGCCTTTGGCTGGTCTTTTCTCGTTTGGGCCGACAGCTGATGCCCATGATGCTCGCCTTGGGCTGGTCTTCCCGCGTTTGGGTGGACAGCTGATGCCCATGATGCTCGCCTTTGGCTGGTCTTGACGCGTTTGGGCCAACAGCTGATGCCCATGATGCTCGCCTTGGGCTGGTCTTCCCACGTTTGGGTGGACAGCTGATGCCCATGATGCTCGCCTTGGGCTGGTCTTCCCGCGTTTGGGTGGACAGCTGATGCCCATGATGCTCGCCTTTGGTCTTCCCGCGTTTGGGCCGACAGCTGATGCCCCATGATGCTCGCCTTGGGCTGGTCTTCCCGCGTTTGGGTGGACAGCTGATGCCCATGATGCTCGCCTTTGGCTGGTCTTCCCGCGTTTGGGTGGACAGCTGATGCCCATGATGCTCGCCTTTGGCTGGTCTACACGCGTTTGGGTGGACAGCTGATACCCATGATGCTCGCCTGTGGCTGGTCTTCACGCGTTTGGGCCGACAGCTGATGCCCATGATGCTCGCCTTGGGCTGGTCTTCCCGCGTTTGGGTGGACAGCTGATGCCCATGATGCTCGCCTTTGGCTGGTCTTCGCGCGTTTGGGCCGACAGCTGATGCCCATGATGCTCGCCTTGGGCTGGTCTTCCCGCGTTTGAGTGGACAGCTGATGCCCATGATGCTCGCCTTTGGCTGGTCTTCACGCGTTTGGGCCGACAGCTGATGCCCATGATGCTCGCCTTGGGCTGGTCTTCCCGCGTTTGGGTGGGCAGCTGATGCCCATGATGCTCGCCTTTGGCTGGTCTTCACGCGTTTGGGCCGACAGCTGATGCCCATGATGCTCGCCTTGGGCTGGTCTTCCCGCGTTTGGGTGGACAGCTGATGCCCATGATGCTCGCCTTGGGCTGGTCTTCCCGCGTTTGGGTGGACAGCTGATGGTCATGATGCTCGCCTTGGGCTGGTCTTCCCGCGTTTGGGTGGACAGCTGATGCCCATGATGCTCGCCTTTGGCTGGTCTTCACGCGTTTGGGCCGACAGCTGATGCCCATGATTCTCGCCTTGGGCTGGTCTTCCCGCGTTTGGGTGGACAGCTGATGCCCATGATGCTCGCCTTTGGCTGGTCTTCACGCGTTTGGGCCGACAGCTGATGCCCATGATGCTCGCCTTGGGCTGGTCTTCCCGCGTTTGGGTGGACAGCTGATGCCCATGATGCTCGCCCTTGGCTGGTCTTCACGCGTTTGGGCCGACAGCTGATGCCCATGATGCTCGCCGGGTGGACAGCTGATGCCCATGATGCTCACCTTTGGCTGGTCTTCCCGCGTTTGGGTGGACAGCTGATGCCCATGATGCTCGCCTTTGGCTGGTCTACACGCGTTTGGGCTGACAGCTGATGCCCATGATGCTCGCCTTGGGCTGGTCTTCCCGCGTTTGGGTGGACAGCTGATGGTCATGATGCTCGCCTTTGGCTGGTCTTCCCGCGTTTGGGTGGACAGCTGATGCCCATGATGCTCGCCTTTGGCTGGTCTTCACGCGTTTGGGCCGACAGCTGATGCCCATGATGCTCGCCTTGGGCTGGTCTTCCCGCGTTTGGGTGGGCAGCTGATGCCCATGATGCTCGCCTTTGGCTGGTCTTCCCGCGTTTGGGTGGACAGCTGATGCCCATGATGCTCGCCTTTGGCTGGTCTACACGCGTTTGGGCTGACAGCTGATGCCCATGATGCTCGCCTTGGGCTGGTCTTCCCGCGTTTGGGTGGACAGCTGATGCCCATGATGCTCGCCCGGTGAATCCAGAAGTCCTGACCCTAAGGCTTTGGATGTTCGGCCCAAACTTCGTACTCAAAACCATCAATCCCAAGCCCTCAACCCCAAGCCGTTTCGCGCCTACGGCCTAAACCCTAAACCCTAAACCCCCAAACCTAAGCCCACCAACCACACTCACTAAACCCACTAAACCCAAACCCATGAAACCTACTAGACCCACAAAACCCACTAAACCCATTAAACCCTAAGCCCTCAACCCGAAGCCTTAAACCCTAGACCCTAAACCTATAAGCCCTAAACCCACAAAACCCCAAGATCCTCCATCTGTGGAAAGCCCCAAACCCAGGTGAGCTCTTGGCGGCGGAGGCCGGGGTGCGGTTCTAGGATTTCATGTTTGGGATTTAGGGTTCAGGGTTTAGGGTTTAAGGCTTCGGGTTTAGGGTTTCGGGCTTAGGCCGGTCGAGGATCTAGGGTTGCCGGGTTCAATGGTGCTCGCGGATCCAGGGTTTCGGCGTTGTAGATGTTTCCGGGCTCCAAGATCAAAGGCTCGCCTGGGTTCTTGATAAAGTTTAAGCAGCTGAAGTGGAGCCTTAAACCCTGACCCTAACCCCTAGCCCCTAAACCCCTAAACCCCTGAACCCCTAAACCCCTGACCCCCCCCCCCCCCCCCTAAACCCCTAACCCCTAAACCCCTAAACCCTAAACCCCCTAAACCCCTAAACCCCTAAACCCCTAACCCCTAAACCCCTAAACCCTAAACCCTAAACCTAAACCCCTAAACCCCTAAACCCCTAACCCCTAAACCCCTAAACCCCTAAACCCCTAAACCCCTAAACCCCCCCCCTAAAAATCCCTAAACCCCCCTAAACCCCTAAACTCTGAACCCTCTCATGGCCGAAGGGCCGGAGCAAGTGGCCTGAACCCCGATGGTTTGTTCTTCAGCGCGTGGGGTGGTCATAACGGGTGATAGGGTCCTAGGGTTAGGGTTTGGGTTAGGGTTCAGGGTTTAGGGTTTAGGGTAGGGTCCTAGGGTTAGGGCTTGGGGTTTATGACAAGTCACCAGTTTCTGGGAAAACCGCAATGCAATTGGCCACTAAAGCCCAAAGCCCAGCTTAACAGAGGGTTCCCAGAACAACCCCCTCCCCGCTTTGATTAGGCTCCTCGCACCAGGTGAAGACCGGGTGGACGACGGTTCTGAACGCCGTGGAAAACTACAACCTTGCTGCAGCCTTGGTTGCTTGAAGCCCCAACAACTGAAATAAGCCTAAACCCTAAACCCTATAAACCCTAGACCCTGGACCCTAACCCTAAACCCTAAACCCTAAACCCTAAACCCTAAACCCAACCCTAAACCCTAGACCTACGAACCCTGCAATGCAAGGTCCCAAGAGGCCAGAAGAGTCGCCAAGCTCTAGCAGCTGCAGAGATAAGCACTGGCCGGTACTCGAGGAGAATCCCTTCTGTTGGTTAGTAGAAAAATGAGGGAATGAGGTAGCTGCTCGGAATGCTTAAAACCCGACCCTCGCCTCAGGCTCTGAAGACCAAGTATCGCCGCAGGGTTTCGGGTCCTGGTGTGTTTGGGGGGGGGGGGGCTTTTGGGTTTTTGTTCCCAAACCCTAAACCCTAAACCCTAAAACCTAAACCCAATGGCAAGAGGCACACGAGAAGACGCACCAGGGTTTTGCCCTGCTCACACCGCAGGCCTCTAATGCCCAGTCAACAGGGTGGTCGCGCGGCAAGGCCCCGTCCCCCAACCCTAAAACTCCCCTAAACCCTAAACCCTAAAACCTTAACCCTAAAACTTTAAACCCTAAACCCTAAACCCTAAACCCTAAACCCTAAACTGCCCGAAGCCCTAAACCCTAAACCCTAAGCCCTAAACCCTAAACCCCAAGCCCTAAACCCTAAACCCTGAAGCCCCAACTTCGGCTACCTTCAGGGCCAGCCGAGCTGCAGCCCAAGCGCCTTCCTGGTGCTGGGCTCCCCCGGAAGTGGGAAGCGCGGCGCCTCGGGGTTTAGGGTTTAGGGTTTAGGGTTTAGGGTTTAGGGTTTAGGGTTTAGGGTTTAGGGTTTAGGGTTTAGGGTTTAGGGTAGGGTTTAGGGTTTAGGGTTTGGGGTTTAGGGTTTGGGGTAAGGGGCTTCAATGGGGGGCCTTGGTAGGTTTGGAGGTTGAGGGCTGTGGGATTTAGAGTCTAGAGCTATGATCGTCAACTCATGACTGAGTTTGCCTGAGCCTGTACTTTGGGCGGGGGGGGGGGAGATGCAAAGACCTGAACCTCAAAGGCCGGACGGCTACACTCGGCTGAGCACAAAAGTTAACTAAACTTCTAACTCTGACCCCTTCACTGCAAACCCTGAACCCTCCCCTGAGCCATGACACGTTCAGGTCCTGCTTCGTGGGGCGCTTGATGATGGAGATGCTCGACAGGTGCTCCCTGCACTGGCTGCGGTTCCGGGCAGCGGCATCAAAGCCGTACACCCTAACTCCGCCTATGGCCCACAGGTTCAAAAGCCAAGAGACCTATACCCTAAGCCCTTGAGAGGTGATTCTAAGATAGACTCACGGGAGTGGCCAAACCTACAAGAGAAGGGGCCACTCAACTTTGTTTTGGGCCCTGAGCGGCCCACTCTGGTGCAAGTAGCTTAATTCTGAGATCCACACAGCCACGAAGCACCGGAACGAGAACTCACCATGTAAGGTCCGCAGGGCTTTGAGAGGTAAAACGCCTCTAGCCATAGCGTGGTATTTGTAGGGTTCGCTGGCTGAGTTTTTAGCCTCATCAGGGACTTGAGGGTGAAACCCCAAACACCATACCCCAAACCCAAGCCACAAACCCCAACCCCCAAACCCTAAACGCCAAACCCTAAACCCTAAACCCTAAACCCTAAACGCCAAACCCTAAACCATAAACGCGCAGGTATGAGAACTTGATCCCGTTGATGCTTCCTGTGGCCGACTTGGTCAAGCGATCCGACCCTGAAGGCTTCGCGGGTTCGCGGGAAATGGGCAAGGGAGAGGGGGGAATCCTAAACCCTAAGCCCGACACCCCGAAAACCCTGCCTCAACCTAAACCTTGGGTCTTATGGGCCCTTCCACCTATTACCTCTTCCTTGGCATAGCGTTGAGGGGGGTTAGCGGGGGGAGGGGGGGGGGGGGAGGGAGGGGGGCAGGGGTTGAGGCAACAAAAACCTGCACATGCAGGGCCCTCAGTCCTGAAGAGACCCCACAACCTCCAAGAGCCCGTGGAAAGGTCCGGATGCCTTCGATGCCGACGCCGTGCAGGTGGGGTCCCGGTGTCCGACGATTTTGGGTTTGCTGGACTTGGGCTGCGGGGTTTTGGAGTGTAGGGCTTAGGGGGGAGGACCCTAAACCCTAAATCCCAAACCCTATACCCTAAACCCTAAACCCTAAACCCTAAACCCTAAACCCTAAACCCTAAACCTGAAGCTTATTAAACCCTAAACCTGAAGCCGGTGGAGTTTGAAGGTTCAGGCGGGGATGTGAGTGGGGTTGAAGGCTCCCGCCTCCCTGCCATGTGTGGGTCCTGCTCTATACGTCGGGAGCACCTGCAGCTTTGTTTTGGGTTTAGGGTTTAGGGTTTAGGGTTTAGGGTTTAGGGTTTAGGGTTTAGGGTTTAGGGTTTAGGGTTTAGGGTTTAGGGTTTAGGGTTTAGGGTTTAGGGTTTAGGGGGACCCTAAGCGAAGGCTCAGATCACGCACCGCCAGCCTGGATTCCAGCAGGATTTGACGCGGTGTTTTGCCTCAATCCCGGAGGACCCTAAACCCGAAACCCCAAACCCCAAACCCCAAACCCTAAGCCCTAAGCCCTAAACCCTAAACTTCTGTATATTGTTCCTAGGCCCAGGCAATTAGGGGATCGAGGGAAGTTCAGATCAATTCGTTGAAGACCGCTATGGAATTCAAGCTTAAGCAAGACACTTTGTGGCCGTCGAAGGTCCAAGCGGCGGTCAAAATTTATCGGGTCTTTGGTTGTATTATAATAACACTAGTTTACTTTTGCTACCCTAAACACTAAACCCTAAACCCTAAACCCTGAGCCCTAAACCCTAAACCCTAAACCCACTATTGACTGTATTCAGCAGGCAAGAAGTGATCATATCGCTCCACATGGTGCTAGTTACATTATGAGCGCATCGAAGTGAATGCAGAGCGGAGAACGAACAAGGATCCACGCGCCAAGTTCATAACTCTGTAGCCGCGTGTATATGATGATTGTATGCCCAAAAGACCCTAAAAAGTAGCTAGAATGAAGGGCCCTTGTGGCCTTTTCCCCTTTGTGTTCGGCGCCTGACGCCCAAGAAGCCCGACAGTTCCTGAGGACTGGTTCGACAACTACCTGCGCCTCACGTACGGGGAGGCGGCCCTGGGCAGGGAGTGGACTTACCGTTCTGGGCGAAGTTCAGCAACTTTCAGTTGAAGTTGTTCCGGAGTCAGGGTTGAGGGTTTGGGGTTCAGAGCTTAAACACCTCAGCCCTAAACCAGATAAACCCGAAATTATAAATTTCAAGAAGTTCCCTGAGCCCGATGGAGAGGGCATGAGTGCTTGGGCAACGATTTCGGCAACGACACGGGCGAAGCACCAGAAAGCACAACTCTAAGCAACCCTAAACCCTAAACTTGTTTAGGGTTTAGGATTTGGGGCTTACAGGGTGTTTGGGGTTTAGGGTTTAGGGTTTACAGGGTTTGCAACGTGAATAGGGTTGATGGGGTTAATAGGCTTTAGTTAGGGTTTACAATGTCCGCAGGATTAATAGGGTCAGCAGGGTTAATAGGCTTTACCGGGTTTCCAGGATTTTTGGGGCTTTTCGGGCCCAGGGCTATATGAAGCAGGGTTTATATTACTGTTTTTGGTGAGTGTATATAAGGTTCCTTTTTCATTTTGGTGAGTGTATATACCTGGTGTCCTTTTGGGGGGTACAAGAAATAGATACCCTACTTCATATTCCCAAAATCTCGCAAAGTTAGCTCTTTGCCAGGACAGCCTGCGATACAGCATGATCGGCCAGGCCTGACCGGGAGTTATGACGTGATCGTTACACCCAACATCCCCTGAAGCCGCAACCCCAGACTGAACAAACCCTAAACCCTAAACCCCAAACCCTAAACCCCCAAACCCCAAAACCCTTGAACATTGACGAGGCGAGAGTTTTGGATTCAGGGTAGGGCCTGCAGGAGCCGCTTTGAGTTCGCAGTTCCCCGCGAGTGCTCGTTGAAGTGTAAGCCCGTGTGGTGGGGGGGGGGTTTGGGTTGGGGCCCCTCAACCCCGCTCCGACCGCGCGTTAAGCCGCGCCCAGAAGCTTTTCTGCGGAGTGCCAGCGCTGTTTCTATCGCGCCTGCCACGCTTTTGGAGCTTGGCAAGCGGCTGAGCGGCAACCATTGCGCAACTTAAAAATCTTGGAATTTTAAGTTGCGGGAAGCGGTGGAAGGTAGAGACAAGACAGGAGTTGTCGGCAGGAAGTGCTGAGCGTCCCACGCAGGGTAGTACGGGATGATAAGTGGCAGTCTGGGATGCATGCAGTGGGGAAGAGCTAGAAGCAGCGTTTTTGGGCACTATAAATTCAGCGACTCTTTGAGGGTTCGAGGGATCTAAAGTTCCAGCAACTCCCAAGGCCGATCTTCCGTGAGTTGATCATAAGGGTCCACACCCAAACGATCAACGTTCCACGCTTGGTATGCCCTGGCCATTCGCACGCACTGGTAACACGGACGTTCTCATCGTGCGGGCATGGATGCTCTGGCCATTCGCACGCACTGGTACCACGGACGTTCTCATCCTGCGGGCATGGATGCTCTGGCCATTCGCACGCACTGGTAACACGGACGTTCTCATCGTGCGGGCATGGATGCTCTGGCCACTCGCACGCACTGGTACCACAGACGTTCTCATCCTGCGGGCATGGATGCTCTGGCCATTCGCACGCACTGGTAACACGGACGTTCTCATCCTGCGGGCATGGATGCTCTGGCCACTCGCACGCACTGGTACCACGGACGTTCTCATCCTGCGGGCATGGATGCTCTGGCCATTCGCACTGGTACCACGGACGTTCTCATCCTGCTGGCATGGATGCTGGCCACTCGCACGCACTGGTACCACGGACGTTCTCATCCTGCGGGCATGGATGCTCTGGCCACTCGCACGCACTGGTACCACGGACGTTCTCATCCTGCGGGCATGGATGCTCTGGCCACTCGCACGCACTGGTACCACGGACGTTCTCATCGTGCGGGCATGGATGCTCTGGCACCCGCACGCACTGGTACCACGGACGTTCTCATCGTGAGGGCATGGATGCTCTGGCCACTCGCACGCACTGGTACCACGGACGTTCTCATCGTGCGGGCATGGATGCTCTGGCCACTCGCACGCACTCCTACCACGGACGTTCTCATCGTGAAGGCATGGATGCTCTGGCCACTCGCACTGGTACCACGGACGTTCTCATCGTGCGGGCATGGATGCTCTGGCCACTCGCACGCACTCCTACCACGGACGTTCTCATCGTGAGGGCATGGATGCTCTGGCCACTCGCACGCACTGGTACCACGGACGTTCTCATCGTGCGGGCATGGATGCTCTGGCCACTCGCACGCACTGGTACCACGGACGTTCTCATCGTGAGGGCCATTCGCATACCCCCCCCACCCCCACAAACCAAGTGCTTTGAGCGGCCGTACATGTCCGAATCGTGAGGGCCATTCGCATACCCCCCACCCCCACAAACCAAGTGCTTTGAGCGGCTGTACATGTCCGAACCAAGCGCTTTCAGCGGCTCGACATGTCCCAAACCAAGCGTTTGACATGTCCCAAACCAAGCGTTTTGTGCGGCTTTACGTGTGGTCGGAAGGCTCAACCCTAAACCCTAAACCCAAAACCCAAAACCCTAAACCCTAAACCCTAAACCCTAAACCCTAAACCCTAAACCCTGTACCCTAAGCCCTAAACCCTAAACCCTAAACCCTAAACCCCCCAGCATCCCAGCACCCTAAAGGCCCTAGGACCTATGACGCAAAGTTCTGGTCGGGGGGAAGGCCTAAACCCTAAACCCTAAACCCGTAAAGTTCTAGATGCCTTTCCGCTGGAAGCCGAGGTATCCTTACTATTTTGGACCAACCCCCCTGACTCTAGACCTGATGCCCTCAGCTTCTCTTGGGAACCCACCCCCCCTCCCCCCGTCCCCCCAAATCGCCTGGGACCTTCCCCTAAACCCTAAACCCAAAACCCTAAACCACAAACCCCAAACCCCCCAAACCCCCAAACCCCCTAAACCACCCAAACCCTAAACCCCAAACCCCAAACCCCAAACCCCAAGCCCCAAGCCCCAAGCCCCAAGCCCCCAAGCCCCAAGCCCCAAGCCCCCAAGCCCTAAGCCCTAAGCCCTGCAGGCCATCAGCATGTCCCGCGTCGTCTTCCTCTTCGAGGGCCTGGAGGATGCGGAGCGACTCACCAAGGTGGCTTCGGAGAGAGCTGAGAGCAGAAAAGGTTTAGGGTTTAGGGTTTAGGGTTTAGTGTTTAGGGTTTAGTGTTTAGGGTTTAGGGTTTCGGGCTTAGTGTTTGGGGTTGGTTTACGTATTGAGGGCTTTAGGCCGTTGTGCTTGGAAGGGGCGTTGCGCACCTCAACTCCAGACCCTAATTCCTGAACACAGAAGCCGTCAACTGCGAATCCTCCTCCAGGCCGTAGAAAGCCTGATCCGCGTGCTCGTGCGGTCGAAGAACCTGGTGGCAACTCGGACCCAGCACCGGTCAGGGTTTAGGGTTTAGGGTTTCGGGTTTAGGGTTTAGGGTTTAGGGTTTAAGGTTTAGGGTTCGGGGTTTAAGGAATAGGGTTCAGGGTTTAGGGTTCGGGGTTCAGGTTTTAGGGTTCAGGGTTCAGGGTTCGGGGTTTAGGGCTCAGGGAGATTGGGCAAAGGGCCTCGGTGTTTCGAGTGTTCGCCGATGCCAGCGAAGGTGGTGACCTCGCGGCCTTTGCTGAGTGGCAGATCTGCCCTGGAGGCTTCGGAACCCAAAGGTTCAGGGTAAGGGTTCAGGGTTTAGGGTTTAGGGTTTAGGGTTTAGGGTTTAGGGTTCAGGGTTTAGGGTTCATGGTTTAGGGTTTAGGGTTCAGGGTTTAGGGTTGAGGGTTCAGAGTTTCGGGTTTAGGGTTCAGGACTTGGGGTTTAGGGTTTAGGGGTTGGGTTCAGGGCTGAGTTCAGGGCTGACGATAGCCTAGAGCCCATAAACACAACTTCCGAATGTCAATAGAATACAACCACACCCTTTCGACTTCTTATTGAAAACCCTAAACCCCAAGCCGTAAGACTTAAACCCTATACCTAAACCCTGAACCCATCCTTAGGGTCTTTCTGTTTAGGCAACCGAAACCCATCCGAAACCCGCCGTCCGCGCCCCTACCCGCGATCCTGTGCAGTGGCCGTAACCCTAAACTCTAAGCCCCCTAAACCCTAAACCCTAAAGCCTAAACCCTACAGTAAACCCTAAAACCCTTAGACCCTTCTGAGAGTCCAATGTCCCATTTCAGAAGCCTTCTTCGGTTCGAGCTGAAGTTGAAGATGCATGGGGCCCCCAACCGCATTCACAAAATAAGAGGGGTCCGTTTGTTTAGGGTTTAGGGTTTAGGGTTTAGGGTTTGGGGTTTAGGGTTTAGGGTTTAGGGTTTAGGGTTTAGGGTTTCACAAAAAATCAGAAGGGTCCGTTCTTGGGGTTTAGGGTGTAGGGTTCAAGGTTTCGAGCGCCTTCTCTGCCAGTCGGATCCCGAGCTAATCATGACCATGCGCTTGGAGAACCTCTCGGATGAGCAGAAGCGCATGGCGCGGGAGCCGAGCTGTTTGCGGCTCTCCTTGCCAGCTGGGGTCGGTCCTTGCTTGGGTTTCATGGGTACTTATTATCCAATTTTCAGTGTACTTATAACCCACTTATAAGCCCCTTAAGTGCCCTAATATGGCCATAAGTACAGTTATTATAAGTACAGTTATAATTGGTTAAGAGGTTTGGGGGCACAATCCATCGTCTCAGTCCCCAATCTATCTCCAGTCTGCAGGACCCCATGTCCCTACGCCATGCAGCATGTGATTGCAGCTTGAGTGTCTGATGTGTTGGTCTAGGGTTTCAGGTTTTCTCGTAAGCCTCAACAAGATCTCGCCGTCCCAATGCGCCGACCCTTTAGAACAAGGGTTTTGGGGTGCAAGGCCTTTTTCCTTGTGTGGGGTCTAGGGTTTAGGAACTCTAGTATCCTTGTTGTAGGAACCCCGGAAGAGCACCCCGAAATCTCGGAAACCCGAAGCCAGGTAAAACCCTAGACCCTTTTAAGCCTCAACCCCCAAACCGCCCAAACCTTCTAGCCCTTGCACCCTAAACCCTAAACCCTAATCGCTAAACCTTCTCGCCGAGGTGGCCTATGCCCGCTTGGGGGCCGAAGGCATTGAAGCCTACGACAAGCTCTTGGCGAGGTGGCGCTGGTTTAGGATTTAGGGTTTAGGGTTTAGGGTTTAGAGGTTCTTGGATGCTGGCTGCTGTTGGGTTTCTCAAGGCATTCACTCGCCACGCAGCTTGTCAAGCGACGTAGACCCGCAGACATACCCACCTGTCCGCAACATCAGGAAGCGACTTTACTCTTTCGCATCGTATTCCTCTTCCTACCTGTCTCCCTAGAACCTTTGTCAACAAACTATTTTCCTTTTCGAGGCTGTACATGGCCGCTTCAGCCCAGGAATCCTCAGAGAGCTTCCAGCATGGACCCTAAACCCGAAGCCAGGCTCCGGAGCTCCCAGAACGTCTCGGATCAGGCGCACCTTCGAAAGCTGGTTTAGGGTTTAGGGTTTAGGGTTTAGGGTTGAGGGTTTAGGGTTTGGGGTTTGGGGTTTAGGGTCTTCGGGTTTGCAGTTCTCGGTTTGGGGTTATAGAAGTGGGCCGGACGATCCCACAAGCCCAGCAACTCTGGACCCACGAGCACGGAAACCTATGCCCAAAATGGCCTCAACGCCTATGTTGAGGAGGCATGGAGTCTGCACATATGGGGTGTCCTTTGTGGATGCTCAACCTGCAAAATCAGCACTGAATACCCCCGCCCCCAACCCAAACACCTTAAAATCCTCAACCCTAAACCCTTAAACCCCCTCTCCCCTCCCCCTCACCTCCTAAAAAAAGAAGAACACCCTAAACCCTAAACCCTAAACCCTAAGCCCTAAACCCTAAACCCTCAAAAGAAACCTTCTCGTGTTGGACGCAGGGGGAGGAGGCGGCGAACGATGGGGCTGAGGAGCGAGCCACATTTGGGGCTCAGGGGGTTTAGGTGAACCCTAAACCCTAAACTAGGCCCTAAACCCTAAACCCTAAACCCTAAACCCTAAACCCTAAACCCTAAACCCTAAACCCTAAACCCTAAACCCTAAACCCTAAACCCTAAACCCTAAACCCTAAACCCTAAACCCTAAACCCTAAACCCCAAACCCTAAACCCAAAACCCTAAACCCTAAACCCTGAACCCTGAGCCCTAAAGCCTAAATCCTAAACCCTAAACAAGGCACTAAACCCTAAGCCCTAAACAATAGGGTTCAGGGTTCGCCAGGGTTGAATGTTGTTTTTGGTTGTCAGGCCGTTGTCGGCCTGTTATTGCGATGTTGAATATCGTTGCCTATGAGCCTTTAAAACACTGCATCTTCAGATTCTGGTCGAATTCCTTTTTTTGCATTCCCCCGTTCCAGAGTTTAGAGCCTTGTGTTGGGTCCCCCTTATACCATCAGTCCTTTCTAGGGATTATAATAGGAGGTACTATAACCCCTATTAAGGACTGTTAGTAAGGGGGGAACATCCCATGGTGTTGGCGATATGAAGGGACCCCCGAATACAGACCCCCAAATGGTAGGATCCCGTTATAATAAGGGCGCCAATAAGGTACCCCCTGGTATCGTAAGCCTCCATATAAGGCCCCAAGCGAGGCGCTGAGACATGCCCGAGCGAACTTGCAGGGCCCTGTCTGGTGGCCCCCGGAACCATAGGGTTTCGGGTTTAGGGTTTAGACATAGGCCACATTACCTACCCTCTTTAGAAGGGCTAGAACAATCCAGAACAGGGCCAGAATATCCCCCAAAAGGGCCATCATGCCCAAAGAAACAGACCCCTCGTTCGTTTTTGGAGCAGAGCTGTAGTGAACGCGGAGTATTTCTAGGAAAAAAGATGTATATGTGTATATATATATATATGTGTATACATAAGTTTTTGTACCATCCATCTATCTGTGTATATATATGCACACATATATATATATATATATATATAGATGTGTGTGTGTGTGTGCATACAGATGTAGGTGTGCGTGTATATACATACATGCATGCATGCATGCATGCATCCATGCATCCATGCATCCATGCATCCATACATACATACATACATACATACATACATACATACATACATACATATGTGGGGATGTAGGCTTGCTCCGCGCCGCAACGCACGTTCCGGCGCGTGTGTGATTCAGTGCAAGATGCCACGCTCCCAAGCATGGCTAGGCTCTAGGGTTTATGACGAGAGGACGTCTTCGGCAACCCGATGATGCTCAGCATGCTGCTGTGCTACCTCCAGACAATGGCCAAGAAATGCCGGGGGCCTCTCTAGGGCTCGGGTTAGGAACTGGGGTTTGGGGTTGGAAGCTTCTGAAGCCGGAGGCCTTCTAAAACCCGAAGCCCAACAAATGCCGGAAAGGGGCTTGGAGTCCGAAACAGGGGAGTTTGGAGAGGTGCGGGTCGGGCCCCTGCAAATGAATGTTTTCCTAGGTAGGCCATTGGGATCTTTGCGGGTTTCGGATTTAGGGATTCGGAGGATCATATTCACCAGGCACAAGTTTCAGAGGGTTGCAACTAGGGGCCATCTTGGTCCCCTGAAAGCAGGGGTTTAGGGTTTAGGGTTTGGGGTTTAGGGTTTAGGGTTTAGGGTTCAGGGTTTAGGGTTTAGGGCAAGCTTTGGCTGGCCTCCTGAGTTAAGGGCTTATCAGGTTTTGAGCAGATGAGAAAGAGGATTTCAGCTGCTAGGGGAACAAGGTATAGGAAACTCCAGAAAGTCAATATCCTGATACCCTTAAGAGCAAATATAGGGAAGCCCAGTGCTAATCATCCTAAACCCATGTTCCGACTTTCTGGAGTTTACTGTAGTTCAGCCGAAGACGGGGTGTATCGGTTTCAGGGCCCAAGTCGCCGCCAACCCCGCCAATCCATTTGCGCAACTACACTTGAAAAATTATTCAAAAAAAGCTGTAGAGTCCTAGATCCCCCAACACTCAAAGCCCCCAAACCCCAAAGGGTTTGGTCTTTAGGGTTCTGGGTGACGGCTAGCCCCCTAAAACCCTAAACCCGAAACCCTAAAACCCTAAAAACCAAGATCCTAAAACCCTAAAACCCAAAAACCCTAAAACCCTGAAAAACCCTAAACCCTAACACCCTAAAACCCTAAAACCCCTGAACCCTAAACAACACTAAACCCTAAACACTAAACCCTAAACCCTAAACCCTGACGGCTCCGCCACGGCCCAGATGCCGAGAAGAAGGAGACCGAAGGTGAGGAGCTGGACCGCGAGGCGCTCCTCCGTAACCCAAGCCCCGCACTCCTTCGGGTTAGGGTTTAGGGTTTAGGGTTTAGGGTTTAGGGTTTAGGGTTTAGGGTTTAGGGTTTAGGGTTTAGGCTTTAGGGTTTAGGGTTTAGGGTGTAGGGTGTAGGGTGTAGGGTTTAGGGTTTCATCTTTAGGGTTTAGGGGCTTTAGCCACTCTCCTTCAAAGCCCTGGAGCGCTCCAACCCCTAAAGACCGCGAAGCCGGGGAGGCGCTTCAGGGGTTTTGAGGCTCAGGTGTGCTCATAAACCCTAAACCCTAAACCCTAAACCCTAAACCCTAAACCCTAAACCCTAAACCCTAAACCCTAAACCCTAAACCCTAAACCCTAAACCCTAAACCCTAAACCCTAAACCCCTAAACCCCTAAACCCCTAACCCCTAAACCCTAAACCCTAAACCCTAAACCCCTAAACCCCTAAACCCCTAAACCCCTAAACCCTAAGTCCTAAACCCTAAACCCTAAACCCTAACCCTAAACCCTAAACCCTAAACATCCCTTGGGCTCAAGATGTCTGTGCTCTGAGTTGTTGCTGCCGACTTTCCGCCGAGTGGGGTTAGCAGGAGTTAACAGAGGTGGTTGTTAGGTTGCCGAAGCGCTAAACCCCAAACCCGAAACCTCTGTTGAAGGGTGGTTGGGATGCTCGGGGCTCCTTGGAGGGTGAGGGGGGTGGGCGGGCTGCAGTTGAAGCGCTCTTGAAGCGGTTTAGGGTGATTTTCGGCAGGGAGTATGTGTATCTTACGGGTTCTGAGTGGGGACCATACAATCCGACAATCCGATAAGTATATATACTAAGAACCGCTATGTTTACTATATGCTTTAATTTGCTGTTGCCATTGCTTTTGTTCTTGGTTTCCTTGTTCTTATGTTCCTTCTCATTATCTTTCTTGTTCTTGTTCTGATTTTTTCTTCTTATTCAGAGTGTTGGTAGTATGATTATTCTGGTACACATTACACCTTTTTTCCTACAAGAGACGTTTTCTTCTACGCGGCAGGCAAAGGCTGGTCGGATCAACCGCGCAACGGGGCCTCCTTTTCTTTCTGTTGAAAGTTGGTCGGCAGGGAATGGGGGAAGGAGGTACCCCTATAGAATCCCTTAAAGGGTATATATATATATATATTTATATATAGGGCCCTAATTCCCTCATTCCCTGCTAACCAACAGTGAGTCTTATCGAGATGAAGTAGGGTGGGTCTTGGGATCTGGGATGTAATCAGGCTGTGCTGCGGTCTGCTAGTTTCGACCTTGCATGCCGCTGGCCCAAACCGCCCTAACCCTTCACCGTTAGGGTGTAGGGTTTAGGGTTGAGGGTTAAGGGTTTAGGGTTTAGGGTGTAGGGTTTAGGTTGTTTCAGGGTTTGGAGTGCACTAGCTCTCAATTCTGCAATACGCGTACTTCTGGCAAGCGTGGCCCACGCGAGGCAAAGGAGGAAGAGACGACGCTGACGGCCGTCTACCGCGTGGCCGTAGATGCCACGGGCCCAAGTCCGCGTTGAGAGTTGAGAGCTTGGAAGCAATCCAGCCTTGAGCCCCAGACTGGCCCTAAACCCTTTAATTTAGGGTTTAGGGTTTATTGTTTAGGGTCTAGGGTCTAGGGTTTAGGGTTTAGGGTTTAGGGTTTAGGGTTTAGGGGTTTAGGGTTCATGATCTTGCTTTGAACCTTGATTTGCGATGTTATGCTCAGAGTGCTGGATTTGGCTAGATTTGCTTTGGCTGGCTCTGGTTTGTCTTAGTCGGTCTTGGTGCGGGCATACACGTTAAACCTATGAAAACCTAAGCCCTGACCCCTGAGTTCTGAGCCCTACGCCTGCACCCTAAGCCTACATCCTAAGCCCTAAACCTAAACCCTAAACCCTAAACCCTAAACCCTAAACCCTAAACCCTAAACCCTAAACCCTAAACCCTAAACCCTAAACCCTAAACCCTAAACCCTAAACCCTAAACCCTAAACCCTAAACCCTAAACCCTAAACCCTAAACCCTAAACCCTAAACCCTAAACCCTAAACCCTAAACCCTAAACCCTAAACCCTAAACCCTAAACTTTAGCTGCGGTTCCGAGGTCATGCTGCAGCGGGTGCAGGCCAGGACGCAGTCGGACAGGTGGCTCTTGCAGGAGACCATCACCCGGGGGGGACGGCTTGGGCCTTGTTAGTAGGGTTTAGGGTTTAGGGTTTAGGGTTTAGGGTTTAGGGTTGGGGGTTAAGGTTCAGGGTTTAGGGTGCAGAGTGGGCCACTCGGCATGCCAGTTGAACTGAGTCATGAAGCAAGGGGTGGGCAGGGTTTAGGGTTTAGGGTTTAGGGTTTAGGGTTTAGGGTTTAGGGTTTAGGGTTTAGGGTTTAAGGGTCTGCCTGCAGAAACTCTGCGTTTTGCGCCGTGCCGGGGCAGCTTGCACAGCTCTGGTGGCGAACCTCCGAAGCTCTCCTCCGCCGACTCCTTTCCTGCAAGCCATGGGCGACGTGGAGGTGGCCGCGCTGGTGGTGGACAACGGCAGCGGCATGTGCAAGGCAGGATTCGCCGGGGACGACGCCCCGCGCGCCGTCTTCCCCTCCATCGTTGGCCGCCCCAAGATGCCGGGCATCATGGTGGGCACGGACCAGAAGGACGGAAGACGTATAGCCAAACATTTAGGGGCTTGCGTGGCGAAGCGCAATCTTCAACAGCCTCCAGAAACCCCCCAAAGCCACGAACATCCTCACGGCGTAGAGAACATGGGGAGCCGTGCTAGCAGTGTAGAGGTGCAGATCTTGCGTGAGTTTGTCAGGATTCCTACATTGGCGATGAGGCCCAGTCCAAGCGGGGTATCCTAACCCTGAAATACCCCATCGAGCACGGCATCGTCACGAACTGGGATGACATGGAGCCTCAGCCGCCTTAGCGAACAGCAGAGCCGGGAAGGGGGAGGAAGGTGGGTTGGATATCGCCCAGGGGGCCTAGCAACTAGCGCAGTGAGGGACGGACATGAGACTGACGACCCTGGCCTCAGGAGAAGATCTGGCACCACACCTTCTACAACGAGCTGCGGGTCTCTCCGGAGGAGCACCCGGTGCTCCTGACGGAGGCCCCCCTGAACCCGAAGGCCAACCGTGAGCGCATGACGCAGGTCATGTTCGAAACCTTCAATGTCCCTTGGGCCTCCTCAGTTTGCAGGGAGTTTGGCATGGAGTTCGAGGTTCAGGGTCGAAATGACGGAAGTCTTGTGCCATAGCGTGCCACTTTCTGTAGTCGCCACCCGAACCCATCCGAAGAACCAGGCCGCTGACCCCATGCCCTGGAAACCCTTGAAGTCTGCTGAGGTTCCTGCCATGTACGTGGCCATCCAGGCGGTGCTTTCCCTTTACTCCTCCGGCCGCACCACGGGCATCGTCATGGACCGTCTGAGGGTTCGGCTTAGGGTGTATGGCTGAGCCAGGCCCCTCTTCAGGCAGGATTCACGATCCTTAGGTTGCTTTAAGAATTTGTTGTTTGCGCAGGACAGCGGCGACGGGGTCTCGCACACGGTGCCGATCTACGAGGGCTATTCGCTGCCCCACGCCATCCTCCGATTGGACCTGGCGGGCCGTGACCTCACAGAGTACATGATGAAGATCCTGACCGAGCGCGGCCACTCCTTCACCACCACGGCCGAGCGTGAGATCGTCCGCGACGTCAAGGAGAAGCTGTGCTACGTCGCCTTGGACTACGACAGCGAAACCAAGGCGGCCAGCGAGAGCAGTGACAAGGAGAAGACGTACGAGCTTCCGGATGGACGGGTTATTGCCGTTGGTGCCGAGCGCTTCCGCTGCCCGGAGGCCGGGAGGGGGTCTGAGCAGAGCCTATAGGAGGTCTGAAACATCTTCAGCGGGTGCGCGCGGCTCTAAACTCTAAACTTTAAGCTGCTATACAGTAAGCCGCTGAACGTGATATCCGTTGCTTGCAAGGTTCTGTTCCAGCCCAGCTTCCTAGGCAAGGAGGCCAGCGGCATCCACGACACAACGTTTCAGTCCATCATGAAGTGCGATGTGGACATCCGCAAGGACCTCTACTCCAACATCGTGCTGTCCGGTGGCAGCACCATGTTCCAGGGCATCGGCGAGCGAATGACTAAGGAGCTGACGGCCCTGGCGCCCTCCACCATGAAGATCAAGGTGGTGGCCCCCCCGGAGCGCAAGTACAGTGTGTGGATCGGAGGCTCCATCCTGTCCTCCCTGAGCACCTTCCAGCAGATGTGGATCTCCAAGGGCGAGTACGATGAGAGCGGCCCGACCATCGTTCACCGCAAGTGCTTCTGAGCTTAGAATGCCTGGGAAGCTGCCACGTTTGCGGCGCGTCGCAGCCAGATATGTCGAAGAGGGTCAAACCCTCATGTTCATGTCTGACTCGACGCGATGAGGGACTCGGTGTCGAGGGTCTACCTACTAGTGTTTGCAAGTGTGGTTTTGTGAGGTTTTGTGTGCTCCTGCCGTCTTGGCAGGCCTGTTTCCCAGCCGTGCGCCAGAACTTGGCGTGCGCTGTTGCAGCTTCTGTACAGCAACGGGCTGCGACTGGGGCCCGGGCGGCCAGGGATCGCTCGGCGTGGTAGCTGGCAACGCTGAGATGCCCTGGAAACAAGACGAGGTCAAGGAAGGTTGAGGGGTGGGCAGGGTCCAAAGTGGGTGTCACACACGTCGCTTCTGCCACCTTGTCATCGATGTCAGTTCTGCCTTTTGCGCCGTGCCGTGGCAGCTTGTACAGCTCTTGGTGGCGAGACCCGCTCTCCTCCGTCGACTCCTTTCCTGCAAGCCATGGGCGACGTGGAGGTGGCCGCGTTGGTGGTGGACAACGGCAGCGGCATGTGCAAGGCGGGATTCGCTGGGGACGACGCCCCGCGCGCCGTCTTCCCCTCCATCGTTGGCCGCCCCAAGATGCCGGGCATCATGGTGGGCACGGACCAGAAGGACGGAAGACGTATAGCCAAACATTTAGGGGCTTGCGTGGCGAAGCGCAATCTTCAACAGCCTCCAGAAACCCCCAAACCCGCGAACATCCTCACGGCGTAGAGAGCCTGGGGAGCCGTGCTAGCAGTACCTAGCAGTGTAGAGGTGCAGATCTTGCGTGAGTCTGTCAGGATTCCTACATTGGCGATGAGGCCCAGTCCAAGCGGGGTATCCTAACCCTGAAATACCCCATCGAGCACGGCATCGTCACCAACTGGGATGACATGGAGCCTTAGCCGACGCAGAGCCGGGAAGGGGGGAGGAAGGTTTGTTGGATATCGCCTAGGATGCATAGCACAGTGAGCTGGAAGGACATGAGGGGCACAGCAGGAGCACTCACGTCCAACCGCCCTGGCCTCAGGAGAAGATCTGGCACCACACCTTCTACAACGAGCTGCGGGTCTCTCCGGAGGAGCACCCGGTGCTCCTGACGGAGGCCCCCCTGAACCCGAAGGCCAACCGTGAGCGCATGACGCAGGTCATGTTCGAAACCTTCAATGTCCCTTGGGCATCCTCAGTTTGCAGGGTGTTTGGCATGGAGTTCGAGGTTCAGGGTCGAAATGCCGAAAGTCTTGTGCCATAGCGTGCCACTTTCTGTAGTCGCCACCTGAACCCATCCGAAAAACCAGGCCGCTGACCCCATGCCCTAGAAACCCTTGAAGTCTGCTGAGGTTCCTGCCATGTACGTGGCCATCCAGGCGGTGCTTTCCCTTTACTCCTCCGGCCGCACCACGGGCATCGTCATGGACCGTCTGAGGGTTCGGCTTAGGGTATCGCATCAGACAAGCATGACAAGCTGAGCCAGGCCCCTCTTCAGGCACGATTCACGATCCTTGGATTTTAGGTTGCTTCCGTCGTTTGCGCAGGACAGCGGCGACGGGGTCTCGCACACGGTGCCGATCTACGAGGGCTATTCGCTGCCCCACGCCATCCTCCGTTTGGACCTGGCGGGCCGTGACCTCACAGAGTACATGATGAAGATCCTGACCGAGCGCGGCCACTCCTTCACCACCACGGCCGAGCGTGAGATCGTCCGCGACGTCAAGGAGAAGCTGTGCTACGTCGCCTTGGACTACGACAGCGAAACCAAGGCGGCCAGCGAGAGCAGTGACAAGGAGAAGACGTACGAGCTTCCGGATGGACGGGTTATTGCCGTTGGTGCCGAGCGCTTCCGCTGCCCGGAGGCCGGGAGGGGGTCTGAGCAGAGCCTATAGGAGGTCTGAAACATCTTCAGCGGGTGCGCGCGGCTCTAAACTCTAAACTTTAAGCTGCTATACAGTAAGCCGCTGAACGTGATATCCGTTGCTTGCAAGGTGCTGTTCCAGCCCAGCTTCCTAGGCAAGGAGGCCAGCGGCATCCACGACACAACGTTTCAGTCCATCATGAAGTGCGATGTGGACATCCGCAAGGACCTCTACTCCAACATCGTGCTGTCCGGTGGCAGCACCATGTTCCAGGGCATCGGCGAGCGAATGACTAAGGAGCTGACGGCCCTGGCGCCCTCCACCATGAAGATCAAGGTGGTGGCCCCCCCGGAGCGCAAGTACAGTGTGTGGATCGGAGGCTCCATCCTGTCCTCCCTGAGCACCTTCCAGCAGATGTGGATCTCCAAGGGCGAGTACGATGAGAGCGGCCCGACCATCGTTCACCGCAAGTGCTTCTGAGCTTAGAATGCCTGGGAAGCTGCCACGTTTGCGGCGCGTCGCAGCCAGATATGTCGAAGAGGGTCAAACCCTCATGTTCATGTCTGACTCGACGCGATGAGGGACTCGGTGTCGAGGGTCTACCTACTAGTGTTTGCAAGTGTGGCTTTGTGAGGTTTTGTGTGCTCCTGCCGTCTTGGCAGGCCTGTTTCCCAGCCGTGCGCCAGAACTTGGCGTGCGCTGTTGCAGCTTCTGTACAGCAACGGGCTGCGACCGGGCGGCCAGGGATCGCTCGGCGTGGTAGCTGGCAACGCTGAGATGCCCTGGAAACAAGACGAGGTCAAGGAAGGTTGAGGGGTGGGCAGGGTCCTAAGTGGGTGTCACACACGTCGCTTCTGCCACCTTGTCATCGATGTCAGTTCTGCCTTTTGCGCCGTGCCGTGGCAGCTTGTACAGCTCTTGGTGGCGAGACCCGCTCTCCTCCGTCGGCTCCTTTCCTGCAAGCCATGGGCGACGTGGAGGTGGCCGCGTTGGTGGTGGACAACGGCAGCGGCATGTGCAAGGCGGGATTCGCTGGGGACGACGCCCCGCGCGCCGTCTTCCCCTCCATCGTTGGCCGCCCCAAGATGCCGGGCATCATGGTGGGCACGGACCAGAAGGACGGAAGACGTATAGCCAAACATTTAGGGGCTTGCGTGGCGAAGCGCAATCTTAAACAGCCTCCAGAAACCCCCAAACCCGCGAACATCCTCACGGCGTAGAGAGCCTGGGGAGCCGTGCTAGCAGTACCTAGCAGTGTAGAGGTGCAGATCTTGCGTGAGTCTGTCAGGATTCCTACATTGGCGATGAGGCCCAGTCCAAGCGGGGTATCCTAACCCTGAAATACCCCATCGAGCACGGCATCGTCACCAACTGGGATGACATGGAGCCTTAGCTGCCTTAGCCAACAGCAGAGCCGGGGGGAGGAAGGTGGGTTGGATATCGCCTAGGAGGCCTAGCACAGCGAGATGGAAGGACATGACAGCCACAGCAGGAGCACTCACGTCCAACCGCCCTGGCCTCAGGAGAAGATCTGGCACCACACCTTCTACAACGAGCTGCGGGTCTCTCCGGAGGAGCACCCGGTGCTCCTGACGGAGGCACCCCTGAACCCGAAGGCCAACCGTGAGCGCATGACGCAGGTCATGTTCGAAACCTTCAATGTCCCTTGGGTCTCCTCAGTTAGGAGTTTGGCATGGAGTTCGAGGTTCAGGGTCGAAATGCCGGAAGTCTTGTGCCATAGGGTCACTTTCTGTTGGAGTCGCCACCTGAACCCATCCGAAAAACCAGGCCGCTGACCCCATGCCCTAGAAACCCTTGAAGTCTGCTGAGGTTCCTGCCATGTACGTGGCCATCCAGGCGGTGCTTTCCCTTTACTCCTCCGGCCGCACCACGGGCATCGTCATGGACCGTCTGAGGGTTCGGCTTAGGGTGTATGGCTGAGCCAGGCCCCTCTTCAGGCACGATTCACGATCCTTAGGTTGCTTTAAGAATTCGTCGTTTGCGCAGGACAGCGGCGACGGGGTCTCGCACACGGTGCCGATCTACGAGGGCTATTCGCTGCCCCATGCCATCCTCCGTTTGGACCTGGCGGGCCGTGACCTCACAGAGTACATGATGAAGATCCTGACCGAGCGCGGCCACTCCTTCACCACCACGGCCGAGCGTGAGATCGTCCGCGACGTCAAGGAGAAACTGTGCTACATCGCCTTGGACTACGACAGCGAAACCAAGGCGGCCAGCGAGAGCAGTGACAAGGAGAAGACGTATGAGCTTCCGGATGGACGGGTTATTACCGTTGGTGCCGAGCGCTTCCGCTGCCCGGAGGCCGGGAGGGGTCTGAGCAGAGCCTATAGCAGGTCTTCAACATCTTCAGCGGGTGCGCGCGGCTCTAAACTCTAAACTTTAAGCTGCTATACAGTAAGCCGCTGAACGTGATATCCGTTGCTTGCAAGGTGCTGTTCCAGCCCAGCTTCCTAGGCAAGGAGGCCAGCGGCATCCACGACACAACGTTTCAGTCCATCATGAAGTGCGATGTGGACATCCGCAAGGACCTCTACTCCAACATCGTGCTGTCCGGTGGCAGCACCATGTTCCAGGGCATCGGCGAGCGAATGACTAAGGAGCTGACGGCCCTGGCGCCCTCCACCATGAAGATCAAGGTGGTGGCCCCCCCGGAGCGCAAGTACAGTGTGTGGATCGGAGGCTCCATCCTGTCCTCCCTGAGCACCTTCCAGCAGATGTGGATCTCCAAGGGCGAGTACGATGAGAGCGGCCCGACCATCGTTCACCGCAAGTGCTTCTGAGCTTAGAATGCCTGGGAAGCTGCCACGTTTGCGGCGCGTCGCAGCCAGATATGTCGAAGAGGGTCAAACCCTCATGTTCAT
>CAJNDS010002423.1:145000-155000 GCA_905221605.1 Symbiodinium natans
GAGGTTTACGGTTTATCCTGTACAAGAAGACTTGCACGGTCCTTTAGGGAGGGGGGCCGAAGAAGCCCTAAGCCCTAAGCCCCAAGCCCAAAGCCCAAAGCCCAAAGCCCAAAGCCCAAAGCCCTAAGCCCTAAGCCCTAAGCCCTAAACCCTAAACCCTAAACCCAATTCTCCCATGATACACACGCTAAGCCCAACGCCGAGGACAGATAATTGGTGGCAGCAGATGTTGGAGATGCTTGGTGAGGTGCCGTAGGGTTTAGGGTTTCGGGTGGGGTTTAGGGTTTAGGGTTTAGGGTTTAGGGTTTAGGGTTTAGGGTTGAGGGTTGAGGGTTGAGGGTTGAGGGTTGAGGGTTGAGGGTTGAGGGTTGAGGTTTCTCCAAAGCAAAACCTGCCCGTGATCGGAAGCCCTAAGCTGGAAAACCACATCCCGAAGTGGCAGTTCTTGCGAGCCACGGTGGCCAGTTCCCCCAATTCTGTGATATCCTAGGTAGGCCAGCGGGATATTTACTCTTTTCCCTTGTTGGGTTGATTTAGGAGTCTTTCGCACAGAGGGTGTTGAAAGGCCGATTCTGGGAACGCGCAGAAAAGGACCCTGGCTTGAGAAGCTTTCCGCCTGACAAATCCTGGAGCCTCTCCAGCACCCTCCACGAAGCCGGCAAGGGCTTGTTGGGTTTAGGGTTTAGGGTTTGGGGTTTAGGGTTTAGGGCTTAGGGCTTAGGGCTTCGGGTTTGGGTGCCTTGGGATTGCTTTAGGCTTCAGGCCTGAGGTGGGGAGAATTGGAGGCCTGGCCCCTCAACTACGTGGAGATCGTGCAGACCCGCCTGGGCGCGTTCAAGTCCACGAGCCGGGGGCCTCCGGCATAGGGTTTTGCTAAACCCTATACCCTAAACCCTAAACCCTAAACCCTAAACCCTCATCCCTACGCCCTAAACCCTAAACCCTAAACCCTAAACCCTAAACCCTAAACCCTAAACCCTAAACCCTAAGCCCTAAGCCCTCAACCCTCAACCCTCAACCCTCAACCCTAAACCCTGAACCCGCGTCGCTTCCGGGCTTTGTCGGGCTTAGGTTGAGTGTTTGGAGTTGCCAGGGGGTTGGGGAGGATCTTTTTGATTCGTTAGGGCCAAACCTCCGAGCACACCAACCTCGGGAGAGTTCGTACACTCGAGGAACCACTCCCCAGGAATTGATAGGCGCCCTTGCTACTAGCAGCAGCCAGCCTCAGCCCTAGCCTCAAGACCAAGGAACCTACTGGAGGTTCATCATGGTTTTGTACAAGGCTTCCCGAAACCCTAAACCTAAACCCGGCCCCCCTGAACCCTAAACCGGGTTTGGGGTTCGTCGGGCTTAGGACTGGAGCTCTGAACCCTTTACACCCTAAGTTGGGGGTCACTTTGCTGCACTTTTTGGGCTTGCGGAGGTTTAGGGGCAGACGAAGCTCTTACCCCCGCGGCGGGTGTTGGGTGTTGGTTGGGCTGGGGAGTCTTGTCTGGGTTGGGCTGGGGGCTTTTAAGGTTGTGCGGACATTGCGTGTCGCAACAAGGCAAAGACAACTTCCTGCACATTGCCGCGCGGTCCGGGCACAGGCGGGCAAGCCTGTCTGACGCTGGCTGGATAGAAAAGCCTGAAGCCTAAACCCTCAACCCTAGACCCTCAACCCTAAACCCTAAACCCTCAACCCTCAACCCCTAAACCCTAAACCCTCAACCCTAAACCCCTAACCCCTAAACCCTCAACCCTAACCCCTCAACCCTAAACCCTCAACCCTAAACCCTAAACCCTCAGCCCTAAGCCCTAAACCCTCAACCCCTAACCCTTAAACCCTAAACCCTCAACCCTAAACCCTCAACCCTAAGCCCTCAACCCTAAACCCTCAACCCTAAACCCTCAACCCTAATCCCGACGCCAGGCCCATCTTCCAACTGCTCCACCGATTCAGCGAGTCGCACAAGGTGGCCCTGAACCAGCGTGGCGAGGAGAGGGGTTTGGGGTTTAGGGTTTAGGGTTTAGGGCTTAGGGCTTAGGGCTTAGGGTTTAGGGTTTAGGGTTTAGGGTTTAGGGTTTAGGGTTTAGGGTTTAGGGTTTAGGGTTTAGGGTTTAGGGTTTAGGCGAACGCGGGTTTAGGGCTTCGGGCTTTTTGTGGCTTGGGGCTTGGGGGTAAGGAAACGTTGTGACGTATGGTTCTTTCGCAGCTTCACACGGATCCCAGAGGGCTCTTTGAGTCGCTAAGAGCAACCTGTCTGGGGCTTTGGAGGGTTTGGGAATTTAGGTGTTTTGGGGCTTTCGGGTTGTTCTAGGGTTTTCCGGTTTAGGGTTTAGGGTTTTGTGGTTGTAGGTATTTTTTTAGGGGTTCGCGCCCTGGAGGATGGCATGCTTCCGCTCCACCTCGCTGCGCAGACAGGGCCAGGTGCTTAGCCTCGCGCGGAACCGCCCCCGCAGGGTTTCGAGGGGCTTCAAAAGCGCAGCGCCCTCCTTGACGCACATCTGTGCTGGTGATTCTGTTTTCTTTGGTGGCGGGTTTTTGGGGGGGTGGGGGGTCTTGCTTATCTACGAAGCTCGTTACTTAGATTTCCTTCGCGATGTTCGGCAACAGAAACGGGCGCCCTGCTCCCTGACGACGAGATGATTCTGTAGATGCTTCCATCAGCTCGCGGCTGGAGCCTCCCCCAAACCCCAAAGCCCAGGAGCACGGAAGCCCTAAACCCTAAACCCTAAACCCTAAACCCTAAACCCTAAACCCTAAACCCTAAACCCTAAACCCTAAACCCTAAACCCTAAACCCTAAACCCTGAACCCTGAACCCTGAACCCTGAACCCTAAACCCTAAACCCTAAACCTTAAACCCTAAACCCTAAACCCTAATCCCAAAACCCAGAAACGTGGAAACCCTGAAGCTACAAACTCAGAGCACTGAACCCCCAGCTGACAAGGCACACGCCGCTCATCGACCTCATGCTCAAAGCGGGATCTGCCATCAGCGCAGAGGACACAGTCCCGAAGGTTTCAGCTCAAAGCATCTGGGGGAACTAGGGTTAGGACGCAGAGAGAGAGGATAGATAAATAAACAAAAACATAAAATAAAGCAATATAAGTTTATCAATAAATAAAGTATACTAATATATGTATAGATATAGATGTAAACCAATAAACAAAAACCACACTATTTTTAGGACCCAAGTGTCCGGAGGCTTCTACGTCCCGATCTAGACATACACGTCCAGAAGGTGCCAGAGAGTCAAACGCAAGCCATCTCAGATCGCAAAGAGATGAAGAGGGCTCCAAAGATTCGAGCACCACGGTTTAGGGTTTAGGGTTTAGGGTTTAGGGTTTAGGGTAGTTGCTTAAGAACCCCGCAAAATGAAGAACACATTCTTCCTGATTGAGGGGTGGTAGAGGGAATATGAGTTTTTGTGTTCTTAAGCAAATAGTGTAATAGTAGATCGTGCACCCCTCCCTTCCCCCCCCCTCCACCCCCATCTATAGGCTTTAGGGTCTCGGGGTTAGGGTATATATCGTGCCCCCCCCCCTCCCCCATCGAAACCCCAAGCCCCAAACACGAAGTCTCTCACACCCCTACACCCCAAGCCTCGACTTCGAAGACGTCACGCTTCGAGGCCTCAAGCCACCTCTGACCTAAACCCCCAAGAAGCTCTCAGCCTCCCTAAACCCTAAACCCTAAACCCTAAACCCTAAACCCTAAAACCTAAAATTTAAGAGCCTCCGGCTCAAGCCGCCGACCCCACAGGAGAACAAGTTTAAGGTTTGGGGTTTGGTGATTTTGTTTGCGGTTCCTGGTGGGGGGGGGGGGTGGGGGGGGGTGGGGGGGGGGGGGGGGGTGGGGGGGGGGGGGGGGGGGTGGGGGGGGGTGGGGGGGTGGGGGGGTGGGGTAGGGGGGGGTGGGGGGGGTTGGGGTGGGGGCGGGGGGAGAACCAAACAGGGGCTTTTTCCAAAAGAGCCCCTATGCCCTGTGCGAAAACGCCTATGGTCCATGAGTTTACGCGGTGTGGGTGGCCTGTTCCTCCACGGAAAAGCTGGCGGGGTACCCCCCCCTACCCCCCCCCCGTTTTTGGGGGGCAAAGAGGGAAAGAGGGAACCTCCTTTTCCCATCCAACACGCCGCCAGGGTCGGCGGACCTAAACCCTAAACCCCAAACCCCAAACCCCAAACCCTAAACCCCAAGCCCTGAAGCCTTCAACCAAGCTCGGAGAGAGCCCAACGGACCCCCACAACCCTTTGAGGATGGAATCTACCCTAAAGAACTCCCCATAATGAGCCCTATTTTCTGTAGGCAGGCATTGGCATGTTTATCTTTTCCCTTAATTTGGGTTTAAGCGGATCATACGTAGGCATCTTTTTCAGAGGGTTTGAAGGGCCACCCTATTGGTTGACCTGGGAGTTTCGGGTTAGGAGGGTATAGGTTTCGGGTTTGGGGTTTAGGGCTTGCTTGGCTTAAGGGTTGGAGGGAGTGTTCGGGTTTAGGGCTGAGTGGCTTATTAGGTTTCTTTGGTTTTAAGGTTTGTTTTAGGGTTTTCTGGGTTTCGGGCTGAAGGGTTGTTAGGGGGTTTTCAAGGGGTCCAGCAGTTCAGGATAGCAGCGAGCGACTTGCCGTGCACATCGCCATGCGCAACGGGCACTTCCCGACCGCAGCCTCGTCGCACCAGACCCTAAACCCTCAACCCTAAACCCTCAACCCTAAACCCTAAACCCGAAACCCTAAACCCTTGTCTCCAGGCAGCCTTCCTCAACGAGCGCTGGCTGGAGCAGTATGGGAGCGCCAAGACCTACGAGCGCCGTTCGCGGAAGGCTTTGGCCGTCCCTAGACCCTGCAAACCCCTACGGCCTTAATTAGGGTTGAGGGTTTAGGGTTTAGGGTTGAGGGTTTAGGGTTTAGGGTTTAGGGTTTAGGGTTTAGGGTAACCCCCTTTCCATTCCAAGGCTCTTCAGTGAAAAGCCTAAGGCGATGCAGGGCTTCGCAACCCCGAGATCAGGTACTTGAGAAAGCCGATCTTTTGAGGGTATCACGCTAAACCCTAAACCCTAAACCCTGAACCCTCAACCCTCAACCCTCAACCCTCAACCCTAAACCCTAAACCCTAAACCCTAAACCCTAAACCCTAAACCCTAAACGAATGCAGGTCTCAGGGCCCTGAGCCATGAAAGTAGAGGGCCCGGCCTTGATCTTAGAGCAGCAAGGTCGTGTTCGGTCCTTGAGGTTTCGGGTTTAGGGTTTAGGGTTTAGGGTTTAGGGTTTGGGGTGGAGGGGGCTGACGCAGGCGGAGCAGCTTGCGCAGAAAATGCAGATGGGGCTCTCGGAGAAGGAGTTTCTCGAACCTCGGACTAACATTGGGTTCAAGGCTTACCGCACATACCAGAAGCAGGACCCAAAGAGCACCAACCGCAAGACCCGAAATCCCCTAGACCCCGAACTTCCCGAACCCTAAACCCTACTCCCCTTAACCCCCTTAACCCTGGAGCCCCAAAGCCCCGCAGCCTTCCAGGCCCCTGGTAGTGCCGGGATAGGGTACCGACAGACCCTACAGACCCTATTTACCATATAAACCCGATAGGCCCTATAGACCCTACAGTTATGAACCCTATGAAACCCTAATCCCTTAACCCTAAACCCTAAACCCTAAACCCTAAACGCTATGAACCCTAGACTAGACCCTATGAACCCTATGAACCCCAAACTGACGTTCAGACAAATTCCGCACAAGAGCGGCTGCGGCCTGAAGCCTTGAGGGTTTAGGGTTTAGGGAAACCCTACTCCTAATGCCCCAAACCCTCAATCCTAAACCTTAAGCCCCAAAACCTGAAAACCCCCAAACCTTAGCACTTCACAACCTTGCCAGACCCTGGGGCACATGAAAAACCTTCGGCTGGCATATCTTAAGCATTCTAAGCGCCTTCCGCGCTTTAGAGTTTAGGGGCTAGGGCTTAGGGTGCAGGGTCTAGGGTCTAGGGTTTAGGGTCCAGGGTTTGGGGTTTAGGGTTTAGGGCTTCGGGTTTAGGGTCAAGGGTTTAGGGTTTAGGGCTACTTACCAAAAACAAGCCAAACCTCACCGAGGCCACCGCCAACGAGACGTTCACGGAGCCCGGCGCCCGAGCAGGATGCCAGAGCGGCGTTCAGGGCGTATTGTGTGGCCCTTTCAGCCCCTGAGCCCTAAACCCTAAACCCTAAACCCTAAACCCTAAACCCTAAACCCTAAACCCTAAACCCTAAACCCTAAACCCTAAACCCTAAATTTAGGGTTTAGGGTCCGGGGTTTTCATCTTTTAGGTCTCCAAGGGGTCTAGGGTCTCAGGGGCTGCGTACGATGCAAGCTCCAGCATCCGAAGCCTGACCATGATGCTCAAAACATCCTAAAGTCGCAAACCCTAAGCCCCCTAACCCCCTGACCCCTTAAACCCTAAACCCTAAGCCCTAAGCCCTAAGCCCTAAGCCCTAAACCCTAAAGACTAAACCCTAAACCCCAAACCCGAAGCCCTAAACCCTAAACCCTAAACCCTAAACCTAAACCCTAACACCCTAAAACCCTAAAACCCTAAACCTCCCCAGCCAAGGTTGGGCTTCTTCAGCGCAAAGGAGACGGTCGACAAGAAGCGCACAGATCCGGCCCCAGACTGGTTTTGGAATGTGGGGTTTAGGGGGTTAAGTTGGGATGTTCCCCCTTATGCTAACAGTCCTTGACAGGGATTATAGTACCCCTCATTATTATCCCTGTTAAGGACTGTTAGTATAAGGGGAGTTGCGCTGAGGGTCAGACTAGATGAGTTTAGCCTGCGGCCGTGTGGATCCTTGGTACCTTATAACTGCCTAGAACCAGCCTGAAGCCCTGAAACCCCAAACTCGACCCCAAACCATAACAGCCTAAGGCGCATCGGGGCGTGGCAGATTCACGCGGGGGTTCGCTCAGACCCGGTAGAAACCCCGCACCTGTTCCTGCAAATGGTTCCCCGACCTGCCCACCCCTCACCCCCCTCGAGAACTTCCTAACAGACCGGTACCTCCTCGGACCGCCCCAAACGAGATCTTCTCTGGGACTCCCTGAAACCTCTGGAAGGAGGATGTCGGGAGCAAGTGAGTTTAAGCCAAAACCCCAACATACATCAGATCATCAGTTAGGGTGGTTTTGCCGCCTGGGGTGGGAGAAAAGTGTTAGATGGCCTGGCCCCTCCACAATCGGGCCATAGCAGCTTTTCGCAGGACTCTGCATCCCAACCTTCACAGCCTCTGCGTAAACCTTAAACCCTAAACCCTCAACCCGAACTAAACTCTACAGTCCTGAGCCCTTCTTAGTAGTGGAGTAGGTAACCTTTAACCTTTTTGGGGTAATATTATCCCCTATAATCCCAAAGGTGAACCTTCAGTTCCCCCAGGTACTGGACAACTAAGCCCTTTGGAAAATGCCCCTAACCCCCCTAAACCCTAAACCCCAAACCCCAAACCCTAAACCCTAAACCCTAAACCCTAAACCCTAAACCCTAAACCCTAAACCCTAAACCCTAAACCCTAAACCCTAAACCCTAAACCCTAAACCCTAAACCCCAAACCCCAAGCCCCAAACCCCAAACCCCAAACCCTAAACCCTAAACCCTAAACCCTAAACCCTAAACCCTAAACCCTAAACCCTAAACCCTAAACCAAAGCCCTTGTAAAGCGCTCCTGAGGTGGGTGCCCTACTGGCCGTCTTCTGGATCGTGGCCAGCCAGTACGACTCGCTTGGGCCCTGAGTGTGGGTCTGGGCGGGGTCCGGGGTTCAGCTCTAAACCCTATAACCCTAAACCCTAAACCCTAAACCCTAAACCCTAAACCCTAAACCCTAAACCTTAAACCTTAAACCCCAAAACCACCAAATTCCCTAAAGGGGGGGCTGAAAGTTTTAAGGTTGCAGGGCCGAGTCATTGAGGGATCTGGGAAGGGCCCCCAAAGAATTTTTTTTGTTTTTTGTGGCGGCGGGTTCCCCAACAATCTTCTTCAATAAATTCGGCCTTTGGGCTCTTTCTTTTGCGTGCTTCCGCGCTCTGGTCTCACTTGTCAGAGCAATATAGAGAAACAAGCCCAAGCCTGAGCATTTGCACCCCCCCCCCCCCCCCAAAAAAAAAAAAAAAAACAAAGAAAAAACAAACAAACAGTAGAAACATCCGAATGCCCGAACTCCAAAAAGCCCAATCCCACTTCGCCGCAAGCCCGGCCCTGAAAGCCTTATTCTGGGTAGCCCAGTGGTACCCCTTTTCCCTTTTTTTGGCTCAAGGTTCCCTTATCAAGTAGCCAACCCCAAATAAGGGTGCCCTTAGTCTAGTGTGGATACTGGGCAACTAAGACACCCTAAGCCCTAAACCCTAAACCCTAAACCCTGAACCCTAAACCCTAAACCCTAAACCCTAAACCCTAAACCCTAAACCCTAAACCCTAAACCCTATGGTTCCTGGGCTACCAAAGTATTCCAAAAAGCCCCGAAGCCCCTCAACTCCCCGAGGTTCGTGCGAACCCAGCCCGACGAAGTCCGGCTCTCTAAGAGCTCCTGGGATCACCTGCAGGCTCTTTTTTTTTTTGGGGGGGGGGGGGGGGGGGGGGGGTTGGGGTTTGGGGGGGTTTGGGGTTTGGGTTTGGGTTTTGGGTTTGGGGTTTGGGTTTGGGGTTTAGGGTTTAGGTTTAGGGTTTGGGTTTAGGGTTTAGGGTTTAGGGTTTAGGGTTTAGGACTTTGGAGGGTGAATGGGGGGGGGGGTGGGGGGGCAGATGTGGCCTCCTTGTCGTGGTGATGGCTAGTTGGGCTCTTGTTTTCAAGCCTTCATTTTCTGGGAAACGGAGGAGCTTGGGCCCCCCAAAAACCCTAAACCCTAAACCCTAAACCCTAAACCCTAAACCCTAAACCCTAAACCCTAAACCCTAAACCCTAAACCCTAAACCCTAAACCCCAAACCCCAAACCCCAAACCCCAGGCCCAAACTGGCCAGGATTGGACTCGAAACACCGTCTGCCTCACCAAAAGCCACTCCATGGCTTCTCGCGCGCAGTCCACCCGTTTGGGGTTTAGGGTTTAGGGTTTAGGGTTCAGGGATTAGGGTTTAAGGTTTAGGGTTTAGGGTTGGGGCTAAGAGGCTTAAGGGGTTTCTAAGGGGCTTAAGAGTTTAAGGGTTTAGGTTGAGGACTTTAGAGGTTTGAGGGCTTGAGGTTCAGGGTTGAGGGTTTAGAGCTTTTAGGGGCTGAGGGGTCTTCGGATTCAGGGGGGTTGAGGGGAAAGCCGCAATTCTCTCTTGAAAGCCGAATCAAGGGGCTGTGGTCGTTGATCTCGCGGTGGTTGTACGTACTAGACCCCTTGAATTTGCCTTCAGAGCCGAGTATCTCCCAAAACCACACAACAACAACGAGAAGCCCTAAGCCCTGAGCCCCAAGGCCCGAACCCTAAGCCCCCCCAATCCTCCAAACCCTCAACCCCTAAACTGCTAAACCCTAAACCCTAAACCCTAAACCCTAAACCCTAAACCCCAAACCCTAAACCCCTAAACCCCTAGACCCCTACTATTAAATGGGGGGGATCTCAGGTCAGCGCCATGCTGGTCTACGTCCATGCCCCAGGGGCGAGGAACGTGTGTGCGCAGCGCCCCATGCAACACCAAAAGAGCACCCGAACAAGGCTTTTTAGGGGTTTAGGGGTTTAGGGCTTAGGCTTTAGGGTGTTAGGGTTTCAGGGTGGTAGGGTTTTAGCATATTCTTTTGATTTTAGTGGGTCCTTCTTGGGTTTCATTATAGTGTTTTTCCAGTTGAAGGAACCTGCAAAGGCAATACGTTCGGGTATGCCCAGGGCAGTACTCGCCCTTGTAGGGATATGGGGTCTTAGCTCCCCATGGGTCCAAAGCTCTAGGACCTATGTATATGTATGTATGCATGTGTATATGCATACGCTTGTATACATGTGTATAGATCATCAATGTATCTGCGATCTCTCTCTCTCTCTCTCTCTCTCTATCCGTGTCGTATGTCCCCAGACATCTT
>CAJNDS010002423.1:157500-210000 GCA_905221605.1 Symbiodinium natans
GTTGAGGGCTTTAGGGTTTTTGGAGTTTAGGTGTTTAGGGTTTTTGGGGTGTGTAGGGCGTTTAGGGAGCTTAGGGTGTTTAGGATGTTTAGGGGGTTGAGGGGGCTCAGGAATTTTTACTCCCTAGGTCATCCTAAACCCTAAGCCCTTAGCCCTGAGCCCTTAGCCCCCGACCATTGTTCTTATAAGGTTTTAGGTGTTACGGGTTGTTTTTGAAGGGATCTGCTGTTTTGCGGGCTCTTGGTGGGGGAGCCTTTGAGGGTCCTGAGGCTTTTTTTGAGGATTTTTCAGGGCTTTCAAAGGTTTTTCAGGGTTTTCAGCGTTTTTGGGGTTTTTTTTGGGGTTTAAGGTTCTGCAAAGCAGCCCGCGGAAAGGCAGATCCTTGCTGAGGGCGGGGCGGCCTCGGGCGATATCCTGGGCTTCTTCCTATTCAGCCGCGGGCTTGGTTTTGAGGGGTGTAAGGTTTAGGGTTTAGGGTTTAAGGTTTAGGGTTTAGGGTTTAGGGTTTAGGGTTTAGGAGGGGGGATGTAGGAGTCCCAGAAACCAGTGGCCAGCCCCAGAAAGTCTTGAGAACCCTAAACGCCCTGAGCCCCAGACCTAAACACCGCCAAAAAAAAACACCCGAAACCCTGAACCCAAACCCTGAACCCTAAACCCCATAAAACCGAAACACATCCTAAAGCCTTCTTGTGTCATAGAACCCCAACGCCCCAACGCCCCCCTACTACCGACACCAGGGCCTAGCAACCTGAGGCTTGCCCAGTGGTTTGAGGTTTAGGGTTGAGGGCTTAGGGTTTAGAGTTTGGGGTTTAGGGTTTAAGGTTGAGGGTTTAGGTTTTTGGGTGGGTTCATGAAGTTTAGAGGTTTAGGGTTTAGGTTTTTGTTTTGTTTTTTTTTTGGGGGGGGGGGGGGGTCCTAGAATCAGGATTGAAAGACGTTGGGGGGGGGGGGGTATATTGAGAGGTGCCCCCCCTTTTGTTCGGAAAGGCGCAAGCTCCATCCATCCCCACCCCTCAACCCTCAACCCTCAACCCTCAACCCTCAACCCTCAACCCTCAACCCTCAACCCTCAACCCCTAAACCCTATGTAAAGCCTAAACTCCTAAACCCCTAAACGAACCCCGGAAAGCCGAGGAATCTTCGCAGCGATGCCGGGGGTCTCGGCTCGACTCGGTTCTCCTGGGACTCAGGGCTCAGGGCTTCGGGCTTAGGGTTTAGGGTTTAGGGTTGAGGGTTGAGGGGAAGGGGGGAGGTTTATGATATTTAGGGCTTATAGGGGCGCACGGGCTTAGGGTGTGGGACCCTAAGCCCTAACCCTAAACCCTAAACCCTAAACCCTAAACCCTAAAACCTAAACCCTAAACCCTAAACCCTAAACCTTAAACCCTAAACCCTAAACCCTAAACCCTATACGGGGGGCAACCGAAGGAGGACAGGGAACAAAACAGTCAACCCCAACAGAAACCCTTGATTTCCCTGGAACAACCAACCACAAACCAACCCAAAACCCAGAGAGACACTTTTTCTCAGGGCGCATTGCCCAAGTTTCCTTGAGCCAAAATGATACCGGGTTCATTGACCCTTTTCCTTTCAACACCAACTCTTTCCTGAATACAAATTGCATCTCCGCACTCCCCCTATCCTAGGTTTTCCTAGGATACAAACTGGAGGTGCAGACCTTTGACCGAAAAATTGTCGCTTTGACAACGGTCATCTTCATGTTTAACGTCCGATGGACGGGCCATAGCCATTAATTTGTACACCATGGTTTTACGTCTTTCCAGGACGAACCTTCAGCTCATTGGCCGAATCCCTTGCCATTGAGGATTTCTTCACCTTACACTTGAAAAAATCTACGTTCCCGCGGCCCGTTCCTCACCAAGGAACTCAGCATTCACCACCCAACCTTTCTTGACACAATGTTTACAAAGCGTCTTGGCCCTGGGCTGTGAATATCGCAGAACATCACAGTCACTGCTTGCGTGCATACAGTTCCCACCCACCGTTGTATACAAAGTGGCACTCGCGGGAATAACCACCACTTTCCTGCCCCACAGCCATTTGTACAGCCTCCGAAAGAGATACCTGGCCAACTCCCAGAGTATGATTGTTGCCACCAAATACACAGCGATGTCCGCATTGTTGATAACCATTTCAATACTTTGAGCCAGAACCATAACCGTAGATGTGTTGGCGACCCTGCACACCCCTTCTTCTGAGCAAAAGAATCCAGCAATTGACGCTTCTTCTCCACCAGTTGCCATCCCTTGCAGAGATGCAGCCACCATCATGACCGCCATTGCAAGAGAGGCCCTTTTCAAGTCAGTTCCTTGCACCAACATTTGGAGACCCCAAAGCGCCTTTTGCTTCGCATAAACCTGTCCACTCATCAATTTTGTCAACAGGTCAGCAATCATATACTCACCACGAAGATGCGCTATCACCATGTAACCACGGTCCACCAGAGACCTGACACCGGCTGCTCGAATTCTCAGGTGCCTTGTCCTCCAGCTTCCAGCAGGATATTGAATGATTGAGCAGGTCGAAACCGAATCTGTATACAGCACTTTTTGCAGCGATTCTTCACCCGTTCCAACCAAAGCGGCAATTATAGGGGTACACGACTGAATCATCGTTGCTCCCTCTATAGACGCATGCAACTCAGCTTCAGCAGTACTCAAAGCCACCGTTGATTGTCTCTGCGTTGCCCACATCACTGGACAATCACCCCAAACCACCACCGCTCCTGAGTGGCTCTTTTCGTTTTCACCTGCTGCAAAGCTAGCATCTGCGTAGGACTCTACCACCTTGACGCCTCGCCCATAACGCAACACCTCATTCCTTTCTTTTTCGCATGTTGCGATTGCTCCGAACGTCAAGCCTAACGTTGGAGTTGCAGCAAGGTATCGAAATACCTCCTCAGCCTTTTTAACCACAAATCGCGGCCTTCGGGATGTCCACAAAGACAACTGGCTTGTGCAGAAAGCCAAATCAGGTCGAGTTTTGATTGCCACCCAGAGGAACTCCCCTACGGCACCTTGAGCCGCTCGCAAGGAAGGAATATCCACCTCCTCTTCTTCACCTGGTGTTTCTTTCACCATTGGCAGGTTACTCCCTTTACTCCCTTTTCCAGTTTCATCAATCTGATACCCTCTTCGGTTCAGCAGATCTCTCACGAAGTCCTCCTGGTTGAGAAAGAAGCTGCCATTTCGATACCAGATCTGGACCAGCCATCAAAAAATCACCCACGTAAAGACCCATTGTCCCTACCAACTTGCTTGCACCTTCCGGCTTCTCTTGTGCCATAATAAGGAACAGACTTGGGTCTGCATTGGACCTCTGAAAGCTCATTGCTTGTCCATCCTTTGACACCCAAGACATGCCTTGAAGACGCTGATCTCGCCACTCCACCCATGCTGCAGGACTTTCGGCCAAACCGTACAAGGCCTTCCTCACAATCCACCGCTCCTCCTTTGTGCAAAGACCCAATTTCACCGCCGCTCTTGGGGGCTGCACCACCACCAGACGCCCTTCTCTTTGCGCCCTATTCATCGGCGCCGTCAGAAAAGCTTTGGAAATGTCTAAGCCAGCGATGATCCACACCATATATGCTGCGTGCCTCACTTGACACCTGAATGTAGTTGAATCCAAACCAGGAGCGTACAGCGAGTGACGACTGAGGGACCTCGGCCCTTCGTATTCTGTAGCTGCCGTTGACGAAATAAAATTGCCACATGCACAGATACGGGCACGTCGCCTCCCTGTCCCTTGCTTCCGGGTAAACACCACCAGACTGGGCACGTACTCAATCACCGGTGCATTAGGCTCTTCCGCCAATTTGTCCAGCTTTTCTTGAGTTGTTGGTTCCACCACCTCCAACTCTTTAACCAAAGACGTCACCTCGTCCGACAATGGTTCCCTCCACTTTTCCAGCTCTTGCATGGCTTCTTGTGTAGGAATTGTTTTTGTTTGCAGGAACTCGACCTCCTCTGCTGCCTCAAGCGCGGTATTTTCTTGTACCATTTGCTGAACTTGAGCTGCTTTGACCAAAAACTTCGAGAGCTGTTCCTCGGTTCTTTTTGCTTTAACCAGCCATTCTCTAGTCTCTGATCCTTTTTCTCCATTCCACTCATTGGCCGATCCATGGAACTCGTCCAAAACGCAACATTCCTGTTCAGCAATTAGGCGTCGAATACTCAAATGCTCCTCTAGAGCCCATTGGTGCGCTTCGAACACAGCATAGTCGACTTCCTCCGCAATGTCGTCCAGCGAGGTCTCTTTCAACGTCATTTTTAACCATTTCCTTTTTTCACCTTCTTCAGCTTGTGGTTCCGGAAGAGGAAACTTACATCAGGTGTGTACCCTGTCAAGGATACCCTGTTCCCTTTCCAAGGCATAGGACCATGCAATTTTCTCGGAAAGAACGACATGAAGTTCCAGTGGATATCAACCAATTTTCCAGGCAAGACTTTCTTCCCATAGGATTGCTCCACCACTTCCGCTCCTTCCTCTAAAGCCTTTTCATCCTCAACCCACAGCTGACCATCCTTATAGTCACCAAAGCCACACACATAATTGCAGCAATGCTTTTCATTGTGACTATCCCTATGCAATGATACCGGAGCATTGCATGAGATCTGAAGAGCAGAAAATTTGGCTTCAGGATTGTGGTGCCTCACAAATGATGCCAGGTAACGACATAGCCATGGCCTTCGATGAGTCTCTTTTGTAATTCCGCACACTCCGCCATGAGTATAATGGCCCAACACCAGAGCTCGCGTACTTGTGCACCAATTGTTGATACCACCTCTTCGATTCACCCTCTTTGGGTATACAATCCCTTCCAAAAGCTCCTCACAGTCCACGTAATCGTACATAGACCTTTCATATATTGACTTGGCTTTTTGTTCTTCTTTTTCCAACTGTGTTCCATCCTCGGCAGTCTCACTTTTGCAGACCAAATAAGCATCTTCATGAGGAGAACAGCATGTCGGCCAATACTCATCACCAGGAACATTGTCCTCAACATCTGCATTTTCTTCCAGCTCCCCCAAACCCTGCACGTCATCCTCGAAAATGTCTAAGGGCGGACTCTCCCCCCGCTTGCGAAGCAAGCGCAAGGAGCCCACATGACCACGCAGTGAAGAGGCCGGGCTTTTTGCCATCAACCGATGGCGAACTGGAGGATCGCGAGGCGGAGGTAAAGGAGGACCTTCCTCATCAGCGAACCGAAGCGCCGGTTTTTTCCCCTTGAGACGATGCTCTGGAGGAGAAGGCTCCTGTTCTTCTACCACCCCTTCCAGCTCCAATTCAGGCGGTTCCTTTATATTGGAAAAAATCGTAGTGCAGGGAAATAACACCAGTTCATCCGGATCTTTTGCAGTCCCTTGAGCTTCCACCCAATAACCACCCGGTAGGTCATCACATGGACCCAAAAGAAGCGCGGGCTGCGTACGATCGACCCATTGCCGACCTTTCTTTGTTCCATCCGGCCCCAGCAACTCCCACGGACGACGTTTGACTTGAATCTGAGCACCAAAGGGAAGCAATGCTTTCGGGTTTAACCCCAACTCCCTTTCAGCTTTATGCCACCGTAACATTGACCAATGGCGAGCAGCCAGTGCCCAGTACGCCGGCCCGAGTCGCGCCTCCTTTAAGAGCGACCTCACACCACGTTTGAATAAACCCACACATGCTTCAGCGCGCCCATTTGTTTGCGGGACTCCAGGATCACCAGTTGTCCTATATATCAGACGAGTTTCACAAAAGGACCGGAAGCGTGCATTGACAAACTCCCCCGCTCGATCTGACTGGATTCTTAACACCGGATACCCATGTCTTTGCAAGCGCACCATCATCCTTTGAACAGCCGATAAAACAGTTGTCTGTTGTTTGTCCACAATCGGCTCCACCATAACGAAGTTGATCATACGGACAGGCTGGGTCAAGTGGTCCTTCAGTTCCTTCCAGGATTTTTCAGAAGCTTGGATTTTCAACACCTCTGCCTCCAGAACTGGCGCAGGTTCCACCGGCGCAGAGTCTTCCTCCTCGAAGTTTGCGACTGCATCGCCTAACCATTCTCCGACACCAGCACCTTCATCTGCCACTTGATCTTCCACCTCATCCGCATCTTCCTCCTTTTCCGGAGGGCGACCCACATTGGGATCCAACATTGGAAACTGATACACACCAATAACAGCGTGTCGTGGCTTCTGCTGGAGAGCATCCTTTGAACACTTGTATGGACCCGCCAAGTCCAATGATAAAGTGAGAACTTCCATTGATGACTTCAGCAGTTCCACACCTTGAATGCACCGCCACGTCATATAGGAAAAGCATCTTCAGAAGTAAAACACCATCCTTTTGAGCTAATTCTTGATGTGGCCAAGGAAGACTTTTTAATCCCAACCGTTCAGGCCCACAGCGCCGGCGTAATACAGGTGGACCACCGTCTTCACCTCTCAACCTTGACACTGTCCTGCATGGAGGTCCTCCAACCACAGCAACCACCTTTCCTTCAGCCGCCAGATGCAGAAGATACTTCCAGACGCTCGAATTATGTAGGTCCCCGCCTTTCTTCAAATCCAGCTCCAGTACCTCCACATCCCGACTGGGAAAATGCCATTTTTGTTTTCCTGAAAATAGGTGTACCGCCACCCTTTTTGCTCGTGCCAGCCGTCTCCTTTTATGACGGTTGAAAGGCAACGCCGCAATATCTCCACGTGGCAACAGCTCCATCAGCATATTTTCTGGTATATCCCCATAATACCACCGAAGAAATCGCCAACATGCCTGGACGAACTCCTCCTCGCTCGCTGACGCTGTCCGCGCTGCGCTTTGCAACGACGCTTTTACGGCCACCTCATTGTCTGTATTCGGACACCCTTGAACCATACGTGCCACCTTCAATGCTTGCTTTGGTGAACACCAATCCATTTCATCAATGATCTGAAGCGCCACCTCCTTTTCCAAACAAGGGCACCCATTCAGATCTCGAACGCGAAGTTCCCCCAGAACAGGATGTGAGGCTGTGCACTTGCCACCACGCCACTGAACTCTGAGACCAACCAAAGCGCTCGCTTTGCCAATTGGCACTAGTGGATCTACCATTTCAGGAGTTACCAGGGTCCCACCTGGGGTAATACACATCTCCCGAGATCCAACAGCTAAAGACACCAACACCTTTTGCTGCGGAAGCTGTTCACCAGGACGAAGTGATCTGAGAGGATGTGATGCTCCCGAGTCCAACATGCCCATTCCCGAACACTCATTGGTGTCAGAAACCCTGGCCACATGTAGAACGCATACTCTTCGGCCTTCTCCCTGCTTCGGCAACAACGTGGCATCAGACGAACCGACTCCACAGTCCGCCCTTCCATTCAGAATGGGACCAAGATGCACGCTGCCTTTCAGCATGCAAAACCATCTTTTCAGCTGTTTTGTAATCCATAACCAAACAGCCATGTTCAAACCACAAGAGCTGGTCCAGCGAAGATTTTGCACTCACGTGACACATCCCATTGATCACGGTGAGGTTCGCCCCAAACTCCAAAATCAACCAGAGAGGGATAATCAGAGGCCCATTGTCTTCCCTGATCAATGTCCCTTTCTCTGTAATCCTCATTGTCACACCACCAAGCGCGCTTTGCACCATAACAGTAGTGTCGGGTAAACATTCCCATGGAAAAAGCGTCCGCGCAAGATGCGTAGCAGCTGTATCCACCAACGCCACCCGCCACCCTCCCTTCCTGCTGAAACAACCCAGAGCCACATAACATTCGAACACTGGGATCCCCGCTTGATGCTGACTGCGCTGATGACAGTTTCATAGATTTCAGCACCTCTAACGCTTCAGCAAGGACCTGATTGGGTGTTGATGGTGATGAGGGACTTGCAGAACCTTTCTCCAATCCCGCATTAGCCGTCTCATCTCCCCCTTCAACCACCTCTGCCTTTTTGGCATTTCCCCATTTTGCACCTTTGCCGCCCTTTCCCCCTTTGGGAGAATTCCCTTTAGATCTATTCCTGTCAGGATTTGAGTCCGCATTGGAACTTGCACCATCTTTGTATGGACACTGCGGCTGTAGATGGCCAACGGCCCCACATTCAAAACATCTTCCACGCTCCAGGGAGTCCTTGTCATGGCGAAATTTGCAGCGTGATCCGAACTTGCAGCCTGCTTCTGTCTTCCCATATATCCAACAGAATGGACGTTCACCATCACCGCTGTACCTTTTCCCTTTCCCTTTGCCTTTGTCACCCTCCTCTGTCTCGTCACCAGTTCCCTTTTGGGCCTTGTTTAACCTTGCCCTTTTCTTGGCGTCCGAGTCCTGCTTCACCTCTGGATCACCAGCGCTATGCAATAGCAGTTCAAACTCTGCCTGTAACATTTCAGCTAGTTGTGTCGCAGTTTCAGATGTCGGTGAGTAGTCCACCCCCAATTTCTCCCGAAAGGATGCCACTCTGAAATGAACCGTAGGGTGTTTTGCCAGCAGCGCGGATGATAAAGCGTCCAATACCTTGATAAGCAAGGTAGCGTCCGGCTCGGATGCTCGCAGCTCCCTTAATCGGGAACGCCATTGCGCCCATTGACGCACTCCCTTAATGGCCTCTGAGATCGAGGTTGCCGAAGACGGTTGCACCAAGAAGTTCAACATTGTGCTGCGCTCATTTGCTCCACCTGGTTGGTAGACCGTCAGCAATTTGTAAAATATCATCACTGACCCCAACATTCGAGTGGAAACGATCTCGGTCTTCAATCTCTCCGGAATCGCCTGCAGCAGCAAAGACACTGCTCTCTGCTCCAACAAAACATGCACAGTTCGAACCACCTTGAGCCCTTCCAGCTCAGCCTTGATGCCCAACCTTTCCAGCGGAGAAACGCTCAACCATTTGGCATACGCCTGATACGCCTTTGTATAGACGCATTGCCACCACACTCTTCCTGTATCTGTCAGCGAAGACAACATTGGCTCGATCATTGCGATCCAATCACCTAGTGCCGTCGGATTGCTTGGTGTGTAGTCTGCCAAAGTAGGAAGGCTCATCACATGCTTCCCAAGAGCCTCCGGACTTTCAGTTCCAGAACTATCACCAAGGTTTGGCATACCACGTGGCACCACTGCTCCAGGAGGTAAGCTGACCCTACCACCAGGCCCTTGAGGCAGTCCATGTCCTATACCAGGCGTAAAAGCTGTGAGCGGAACCTTTTCTAATTCCAACTTCCCAGCGATCATTTTCCACCGATACGGAACATCATCCACCATTGTATATCCACCCGATCCTGCTGAGTTCTCTTGCGTCGAAGTTTCCCGAGCTGAAACAAAACCGGGCTGATTCCCCATAGGTGCGGCAGAACCATCAACACCTGACGGCAAGGAAGTAATCGGAGCATGTGTTAAACCAGGTGGTCCACTTGCATATCCACCACTTGCAGGACCTCCCATGGGGTAATTCAATGGAGGCAATCTGGAGGGTTTCTTCCCTTCAGCTACATGCATCATTGGCACTTCTTTCTCATCCTCCACTTGAGCATCCCCCTTCCTGGACCCAGGCAAGGATTGAAGATCACAACCCTTTGGCAGGTCGTAGCCCTCAATAGGCAGCCATGTCCCATCAGGCAACACAGTCCAAAAACCACCCATACCATCAGTGTAGAAAACTTGTCCTGGCGGGTACTGTTTCTCTGGAGTCATTCCCAAGGGATATGCAGCATTTGCGTCCACCGCTCCAGTGCTCCGTGCTCGCGAAGCTGACCCAGATGCAGCAGAGGTATAGCTTTTCTCCTCCGCCCGATGCAACCTGTTCCCCAGCTCCTTTGTTTGCACAAGCAACTCTTTAAGTGCACGCTTTACCTCTGCCATATCTTCACCTTGTTCTTCACCACTCAGATCAGGAATAAGCTCTTCCTCTGCTTGTGTTCCACCAATAGTACCTCGTTCCATCTGGCCCATTAAGCCTGACGATGGTCTCTCAACTGGTGCAGGTTCCTGACCCATAAGATCATGTAGCGATGGTGGCCTCCTCGTAGTTCCACCACTCCTATCCCCTCCGCTTGCAGGAAGACTTGCCGGCCTTGATTGCCTCAGTCTTATTTCCTCTTGAGCCCGCTCGCTCCAGAAAGGATTTGCTGCCGGAACCGGAACCACTTCATTTTCCACCTGAGACGTTGGTTGTATCATTGCAACTTCCCTACCATCTGTCAGCGCCTGTGCCACTTGTTGTCGTTCTTCACCCCCATCACCACGATTTTCTTCCGCTTCATTGGCCGTGGGCGACAGTCCAGGCTCAGAGCGACGCCGCATCATATCCATGGCGTTAAACAAACGAAAAATCTTTACCTATACCGCAGGAAGCCTAATTTGGGCTCATAACCTACGGGGGGCAACCGAAGGAGGACAGGGAACAAAACAGTCAACCCCAACAGAAACCCTTGATTTCCCTGGAACAACCAACCACAAACCAACTCAAAACCCAGAGAGACACTTTTTCTCAGGGCGCATTGCCCAAGTTTCCTTGAGCCAAAATGATACCGGGTTCATTGACCCTTTTCCTTTCAACACCAACTCTTTCCTGAATACAAATTGCATCTCCGCACCCTAAACCCTAAACCCTAAACCCTAAACCCTAAACCCTAAACCCTAAACCCTAAACCCTAAACCCTAAACCCTAAACCCTAAACCCTAAACCCTAAACCCTAAACCCTAAACCCTAAACCCTAAACCCTAAACCCTAAACGAACCTCAAGCCTGCGGCCCTTACAGAGGTCTGGCATCCTCGGCCCGAAAAGCTTGGAGGGCTCCATCTTCATGACGGAGACCAACTACAAGAATTTCGAGGCGCCCTGCTTTCTTCTGTTGTTAGGGGTTTAGGGTTCAGGGTTTGTTTTTTAGGTTTTAGGGTTAGGGTTCAGGGTGTTTTAGGCCTTTTTTTTTGGGCATGGTTTCTCTCCATGGCTTGATCTTGCGTTGGAAAAAAAGGGGGGGCTGTTCAGTGTTTGGGTCTCAGGTGTCGCGTCGCTGCTTGTGGTTTCTTTGCCCCTGTGTCGGCATGATGGCGTTTGTGCTGGATGTCGAGTCTAGGACCCAGAGTAGGCCTTAGTCTTTTGTTTCATAGAGGGTCTAGACCAAAAAAGGGTGCCCTAAGAGCAAGGCTCGGTTAGCATGCAGTTCGCGAGGGCACGCGCCAGTTCCACGGGCTTTGGGGGTCGAAATTGCGCTCCTGTCTCCGCGGGGGCTTGTCCGCAGTAGTCGGGGCGCCCACTAGGTTGTAAGGTTTTTCTGCTGTCGTCCGACATGACGAATCGCGATACATGTGGTTTCAAAGCACGCTCTTGCGGACTCCTGCCGTCCAATGCAGTCCCTCCGCCCCGTGAATTGCAGAACTGTCGTTACTTTTTGTAAGCGTCGCGTTTGGCTTCGAAATTGTGCTTAAGCCTGCCTCTTGTGCACACTCCGTGGTCGACGTCGTGGTTTCACCTCGGATTCTGCTCGTGAAATCTGCAAAGCTGTCTGCTGTTGAGCCTTTGATGTTGCTCCTGTGAGTGGCACTTGCAATGTGCCACTGTCGCGCCCGTGCATTGTTTGGCATCCACAGCTCCGTGCCGCAGTCTTTCATTCTTGGGTCGTGCGCGCCCGGAGCACTGTTGCTGCAGGGTTCTGGGGCTTCAGGCGCGATGGAAGGTGGAGAGCAAGCATGCAGTTGTTGGGGATGGCTGGCGGTACCAGAAGGGGCCACGAATTCATGCTTGACGGTTTAGGGTTTAGGGTTTAGGGTTTAGGGTTTAGGGTTTAGGGTTTAGGGTTCAGGTTTTGGCTGCAGTTTTTTTTTTTTTCCCGTAGCCTTGGTCCCCTAAGTCGAGGTCCCAAAGCGGCCCTGAGGCTTTGACCCCCGCTGCCCCTGAAACCCTACTGAAACCCCAAACCCCAGCAAGCCTCTGAGCTCTCCACCCTATAAGGCGTGGGACTTCAGGGTTCAGGGTTTAGGGTTATAGAGTTTCAGGTTCCAGATACTGCTCAAGAACTTTTTCAGACCCCAAATCCTTTAGCTTCATGATCCGTTTACAAGCACTGCGCCCTGAAAGCCGAACTTTTACAGGTCTCAGGGTTTAGGGTTTAGGGTTTCGGGCTTAGGGTTTTACAGGTCTTAAACCGGCGAAACCCTGAACCCCAAACCGTCATTCCCAGCACCCGGCAGGTCGGCCTTGACACCCTGCAGCACCTGATGGAGGTGCTCTGTTTAGTGTTCAGGGTTTAGGGTTTAGGGTTTAGGGTTTAGGGTTTAGGAGTGGGGCGGGCAAAAGAAGAGGCGGTTCCGGTTTTGGCGTTTAGGGTTTTTTAGGGGCCGAAGTCCACTGCCAGAATCCCCTAAACCCTAAAATGCAAATATGTATTTATATGTACATATTCTGTACATGTATGTACGTATGTATGTATGTATGTATGTATGTATGTACATATGATTTTATGATAGCTGTATGTATATATATATATAAATATAAATATATCATGTCAGAAATCATAAGCCAAAAACACGCATGTAGAGCAATAGATCAAACGACGTCGACCCTGGAGCCTTCGTCCAGGATGGCGCCGTGCGCGTCTACGACCGCTTCCTGGTCGCGCGCGCGAAGGGGCAAGGGCTGAAGTTCCAGATCGACGGCGCGCCCGGGGGGCGTCTGGTTCTGGTTTGGGGTTTGGGGTTTGGGGTTTAGGGTTTAGGGTTTAGGGTTTAGGGTTTAGGGTTTAGGGTTTCAGGTTTCGGGTTTCGGGCTTCGGGTTTCGGGTTCAGCGTTCAGTTAGGGTGTTTTAGGGCTTAGAGCTTGGTGGTTTAGAGCTTCTTGGGGGTGTTTAGGGTTGTTCGGGTTTAGGTTTAGGCATGGCTTAGGGTGTGGGATAGGCTTGAGGTTCTAGCGGGTCTAGTTTTTAGCTCTCCAGGACAATTTGGAGTTTGGGATTGCTTTGGGGCTTCGGTTAGTTTCGAGAGATCTAAGTTTCGGATCTCTACAGGGCCTTTGCTTGACATCCCAGCCAGGATTTAGGGTTTAGGGTGGCAGACAGGCTGCCAAATTGCTGAAGCCTTTTCAGCCCTGAAGCGCCCAACTCGGCAAACCCAGGCCCTGCAGAGCTAAAGCCTAAGCACAATAATTCCAAAACCCACACACGAAAGCTAAACCCACTTCCTTCCACCCTAAACCCTAAACCCTAAACCCTAAACCCTAAACCCTAAACCCTAAACCCTAAACCCTAAACCCTAAACCCTAAACCCTAAACCCTAAACCCTAAACCCTAAACCCTAAACCCTAAACCCTAAACCCTAAACTTTAAATTTAAACTGTAAACCCTAAACCCTAAACCCTAAATCCCAGCCCAAGAACCCGTTCCATCCACTCTACTCTTGGACCCGGAGTCTAGATACAGCGACCAAATTGAGCCGTGCGCAGTTCGACCTTGATCTCGGCACCCATACATCCCTGAACCGCCTCTAAACCCTAAACCCTCTACACCCTAAGCCCTAAACCCGAAGACCCCAAAATCCCAAACGCACAAACCTCAAAACCCTAAACCCTGAACCCTAATGCCCCAAACCTCAACAGCCTAAACCCTAAAACCTCCCTAAACCCGAAAATCCCTCAACCCCAACCCCGAAATCCCTGGAGCCTAAAGTCCCTGAACCCTAGAATCCCTGAACCCTGAACCCTAAAGCCTGGAAGCCCTCAACCTTCAACCCTAAAGTCTCCCAACCCCCAAAAATGTCCAAACCCTAAACCCTAAGATCCCTAAACCCCAAGATCCTTCAACCCCAAGATGCCTCAACCCTAAAATCCCTCAATTCTAAAAATCCCTCAACCCTAAACCCCAAACCCTAAGCCCTAAACCCTGAACCCTAAACCCTAAACCCTAAACCCTAAACCCTGATTTCCCTCAACCCTCCAGCCCGGGCCAGGCCAGCGGGATCAGCGAGCCCTGGTGCGGTTGGCGGGAGTCCTAGAGTGAGGGTTGAGGGTTGAGGGTTGAGGGTTAAAGCGTTTAGGGTTTAGGTGACAAGTTGGTATTGGGTTTAGGGTTTAGGGTTTAGGGTTTAGAGCTTAGGGTTTAGGGTTGAGGGTTTAGGGTTTAGGGTTTAGGGTGATAGGGCGTAGATGCTGTGAAGGTTAGGTTTCGGAACAAGCTCGAAAGCTTCGTGAGGTGCTGAAGAGCAGCTTTGGCCCGATTGTGGAGGGCCATCTAACACTTTTCTCCCACCCCACGCCGTCCAAGGCGGCAAAGCCACCCAAACCTATTCCTTTTAGGGTTTAGGCCTAAACTCAGACAACAGTCCACTTTTCAAAACTTTGATGTTGGTTGAATCCGAGAGTCAAGCGTGCCAGCAAGGTCTCGAAGGTAAGATAGAGGCCCCGAAGCCGGCGTGGCGGGTAAAGAGGACAGGCTGCCAGCCCAGGATGGCAGGGCCAGACAGGTCACGGGGGGGGTGGAAGGGGCCACCAGGTCAGAGAGGCCAGATCACCAGTGGCGCCACAAATCCCAGTAGGGGCCAGGGAGGGGGGCTCAGGGGGGGTCAAGAGAGCCAAGCTTCCCAAAGAGAGGACCCAGAGTTTAGGGATTTAGGGCCTTGGCCGCGAGTCGAGGTCCTGAACCCTAACCACAGGACCATGCAACCCTTCTCCCTGGGCCCTAAACCCTATGCCGCCCAGGCCATAAGGGGTTTTTGGGTTTTTTGGGGTTTTCAAGGTTTTTTAGGGTTTTTCAGGGTTTTTAGGGTTTTTTGGGTTTTTAAGGGTTTTTAGGGTTTAGGGTTTGGGGTTATCCCAAGCCCTCAACGCCTGAACCCAAAAACACCCAATCGATTCTCTTCTGATGCAGCTCGAAGCTGCACTCGTCGAACAGACGTCGAGGTCGTGTTCCCAACTCCTCTCTCAACACGCCTCAAACACCGGTGGATCAGACTATGTGGGAGCAGCCCCTGTTATGCCCTGAGGCCCGCCCTGAGTTCGGGGCTTGGGGCTGAGGACCCCCTAAGAACCCAAACAACCCTACTCCTCCCCCCCCCCCCCTTCCCCCAAGCCGAAGAAACCCTAAGCCTAAACCCTAAACCCCAAACCCTAAAAAGGTCTAGGCTTTAGGGCTTAGTTGTTTTTTTCGAGGGGGAGCGTATGGTGAGACGACCTGGGTAGGCGTAGTTCACTGGGGGGACCACATGTTGTCCTCCACATCCGGAGTTTCCAAGGGCACGGCGCTCGAACTAAGGGCAGCCATGGAGTAGGGTTTAGGGTTTAGGGTTTAGGGTTTAGGGTTTAGCGTTTTGGGGTTTAGGGTTTAGGGTTTAGGGTTTAGGGTTTAGGGTTTCGGGGACCAGTGGCGTGGAACTTTGGATGTGTGACCACACCGCCAGACGGGCTGTGCCTCGTGTGCTTTTTAGCCTTGCCGCACGCAACCCCTGCCTGTGGATGGCATGGTCCCGTGATGACATGGGCTTTTTCCGAGATGCCGCGACCGAGGAGGAGGTCCCCTAAACCCTAAACCCTCAACCCTCAACCCTAAACCCTAAACCCTCAACCCTAAACCCTAAACCCTCAACCCTAAACCCCTCAACCCTAAACCCCAAGCCCTAAACCCTAAACCCTAAACCCTAAACCCTAAACCCTCGTTTCAAGGCCTGCATGATGCGCGCCTTCGACCAGAAGGCAGGATCCGAGGTGGCCGCGGCCTGGCGGCGCCTGGCGGAGCCCAGGCCTGGTTTAGGTTTAGGGTTTAGGGTTTAGGGTTTAGGGTTTAGGGTTTAGGGTTTAGAGTTTAGGGTTTAGGGTTTAGGGTTTAGGGTTTAGGGGTTATAGGGTCTAGGGTTTAGGGTCTAGGGGTTATAGGGTTGAGGGGTTTTTGGGTTTAGGGGTTTTTGGGTTTAGGGTTCAGGGTTCCAGGCTTTTGTGTGGTTTTTAGGGCTTTTAGGGTTTAGGGTTTTTAGGGTTAGGGTTTAGGGTTTAGGGTTTAGGGTGTTCGTTCCAGGGGGGTTTGGGGGTGGTGGGGGGATGGCGCTTTCTGATCCTCAAGGCTGTGTTTGCTTTGGCTTGCCGGGGCTTCAAACCTTGGTTCAGTTACTATTTTGTGAGGTTTTAATGAAGAACCAAACAAAACAGCTCTTTTAGCTATCAATGAAAGACTAGACTTTAGAGGAATGACCGATGCTGCTGGAACATTCGGTATTATCCATGTAACATAGTCTATATATATAGATATATATATTACATAATAGAACTAATAAAAATAGCATAGATACTAATATACCAACTAATCCTAAAGAATTCAATCACTGCACCCCGAGCCCTACAGGGGATCGTCCCTTACAGGCATACGAAACCCTAAAACCGAAACCCTAAACCGTCCCTAAACCCTAAACCCTACACCCTAAACCCTAAACCCTAAACCCTAAACCCCAAACCCTAAATCCGGAACCCTGAACCCGGAAACTTCCAAGGGCATCCTGAGTCCAAGAACCCCTAGAAGTCCGAAACCCGCTGGGCATTGTGGGAGGCGAAATCGTCTCGTCGACTTCCTGAACGCCGACGGCATCAAGACCACGCTGGGGACTCAACATGGCGCAGGGGCCCCCCGGAAGGGTTTAGGGTTTAGGGTTTAGGGTTTAGGGTTTAGGGTTTAGGGTTTAGGGTTTAGGGTTTAGGGTTTAGGGTTTAGGGTTTAGGGTTTAGGGTTTAGGGTTTAGCCTGAACTTCGATCTAGGCCCCCGCCATGACTTTTCTTGGGCTCTACACCCGCTCTCTGTGCATATCTCTCCCTCCCTCCCTCCCTCCCTCCCTCCCTCTTCCCTTTGCATGTATACATAGATGGATAGATGTATGTCTATACAACGGTACAGGTCGCTTTGCTCAAAGAGAGGTGGCGACTTGCCACATCCACAAATTTTGTCGAGCTTGAGGTGGGGGGGAAGGCACAGGTACGCCCCTCAACCCCTCAACCTCACCACCTCATCAAGCCCTCTTACATAAAACTCAGTCTCGGAAGCCCCTCAACCCTAAACCCTAAACCCGAAACCCTTAACCTTAAACCCCAGATGGCAGCTGATGTTGGCTGCTCTCTGCTGGGGAGTTTGGGCGTGGCTTCGAGTTTCGGATTGCAGTCTGAAACCGAACCTGTTCTCGGGTTTCGGGTTCTTGGGATCCAGGGGAGGGCTTTAGGGGACCTGGGCTTAGGGTTTAGGGTTTAGGGTTTAGGGTTTAGGGTTTAGGGTTTAGGGTTTAGGGTTTAGGGTTTAGGGTTTAGGGTTCTACCTTGGCCACTCTGGGCTGGATCGCCCTAGGAGACCGCGCGATCTCCTCAAGCTCGAAACCTGCGTAAGCCTTGGCCCTACTCTTCTCTACCCCAAGCCATCCAAAGGTCCTAAACCCTGTACAACCCTAAATCTAAACCCTAACCCTAAACCCTAAACCCTAAACCCTAAACCCTAAACCCTAAACCCTAAACCCTAAACCCGAGACCCTTCACACAAGACAGGCCTGGATTCCTCCTGTACAACGCCCCGGCTTATCTGGACAGCGCCAAGCAGAACCCAGGCCCCCTCATAGCTCTATTCTCCTTCGGGGGAGGGCACCACAAAAGAGATTTAGGGTTTAGGGTTTAGGGTTTAGGGTTTAGGATTTAGGGTTTAGGGCTTAGGGCTTAGGGCTAGAAAAGCAGCATGTAATTGCGGGCTGGTGGGGCTCAGTTTTCCGAAGCACCAAGCACCCCAAAGCCTGTGGTTTCAGGCTGCGGGTGTTGCGGGGGCTGCCTCAGAAGGGGCCGTGTGTGACACACACCGTAGACATACATCGCAAATACACACCAGATGGTAAGGTTTAAGGTGTATGGGGCTTTCGGGGTTCAAGTAAGGTTATGCCCTTCATCCCACAAGCTTCAACCTCATGCCGAGCATCGCCAGGCAACTTTCCCATGGAGATGACCTTCGAGGTGTTGGGGGGCGAGCCCGAAACCCTACCGCCCCTAAACCCTAAACCCTAAACCCTAAACCCTAAACCCTAAACCCTAAACCCTAAGCCCTAAGCCCTAAGCCCTAAGCCCTAAGCCCTTAACCCTTAACCCTTAACCCTTAACCCTTAACCCTTAACCCTTAACCCTAAGCCTCAAAGGGAGTGAAGGATGATGCATGTTGGCCCAGAGAGCCTTGGTCCAAGGATCTGCATCCTTGTTCGTACTTTTCTGTCGGGGCAGAGAGAGAGGGAGGGGTGTTGCAAAATGGGGCGAGTTTAATCGGAAGTTGAAGCAGTTTTTCTTTTTGCTTTTAAAAGGGGGGTGGGTACATGGGTGGGTGGGTGGTGGGTGGCTGGGTGAGAAGGGGAACCCTCTTCAAGCACCTCTGTTGTTCACTTTCTATGTCGAATGACAAGGTGGATAGACATGTATGGCTTAACAAAAAAGGCTTCCTAAACCCTAAACCCTAAGCCCTGACCCCGGGGGGGCCGGGGGGGGGGGGGGGGGGGGGGGGGGGGGGTGGTCCTTCAGTGCGGTGACCCCAAACCCAAACCCCCCCGGAGGTCCTTTTGCAAGTCTATGAGAGGGCGGCCAAGGAGTACGAGGGCTCGGACCAGAAGGTGCGCCGAAGCCCTAAACCCTGAACCCTAAACCCTAAACCCTAAAACCCGAAACCCGAAACCCTAAACCCTAAACCCTAAACCCAAAACCCTAAACCCTAAACCCTAAACCCTAAACCCTAAACCAAAAGCCCTAAGCCCCAAACCCGAAACCCTAAACTTACCTAAGCTTCCCCGAGCTGCCGAACACCCTAAAGGGGTTCAGGGCTGTTGGGGGTTCCCAAGCCATAGGCCCAGAATTCATGGCAACCCTAAGCCCTGGTTTGGGGTTTAGGGTTTAGGGTTTAGGGTTTAGGGTTTAGGGTTTAGGGTTTAGGGTTTAGGGTTAACTGACGAAGATGCAGAGCGAGTCTGGACAGCGCCAAGCGGGCTCAAGCCCATGTGGCTTGGGGTGCGGGGCCAAGGCCTCTTGCGTCCAGGGTTTAGGGTGTAGGGTGTAGGTTTAGGGTTTAGGGTTAGGGTTTAGGGTTTAGGGTTTAGGGTTTAGGGTTTGGGGTTTGGGGTTTGGGGTTCGGGGTTCGGGGTTCGGGGTTCGGGGTTCGGGGTTCAGGGTTTGGGGGAGCCCTCGGCCCACAGCCGGAAGGTCATCACCATCATGGTGGATGAGCTCGCCAGCTACGCCAAGACCTGCACCGATGTGGAGGTCTTCCAGTTTGTGAAGTTCGAGATCGCCAGGCCAGGGCCTAGGGTTTAGGGTTTAGGGTTTGGGGTTTAGGGTTTAGGGTTTAGGGTTTAGGGTTTAGGGTTTAGGGTTTACGGTCTGTTTCCAACCAGGATGCCCCAAAAGTGCACTTGGGTAGTTCTCTAAAGTAGGCACAGTACAGCACCCTTACAATGAGGACCCCAGAACAAACCCCGAGAATTTTCCACTTAGGATTTAGGGTGCAGGTTTTAGGGAGTTTGGATTTCTACATCAAAAGCAACTCCAAACCCTAAACCCTACAGCCTAAACCCTAAACCCTAGACCCGAAACCCTAAACCCTAAACCCGAAACCCTAAACCCTAAACCCTAACTCCTGCCTTGCGGGCCAGGACTCCTGGGCAGAAGGGGGACGTCATGGGCAACGTGATCATCAGCCCGTGGCAGCTTCAGAACGACAAGAGCAAGTTGGACGGCACCGCCTGCGGAGTTCTTGGCCCAGCCCTAAACCCTAAACCCTAAACCCTGAACCCTGAACCCTAAGCCCAAAGCCCCAAGCCCTGAACCCTAAGCCCTGAACACTGAACCCTAAACCCTCAACCCTCAACCCCTCAACCCTTCAAGCCTTCAAGCCCCAACCAGAAGCCGAAGGCCCATGTCCTCCAGTTCCGCGCTGTAAGCATCCCTGCATATTATTAGGATGCTGCTATACGTTCTCGTTTTTCGTACCATGCTTCGTATTATTGCTTCTATCATCAGGTTTAGGGTGACTACGCTCAAGATCCAAGCCCCCTAAGGCTCTAAAGCTCCCAGATCCGATAAAAGGAATCCCAGCCCTACCACACGACTTTTGGCTTGGGGGCTTAGGGTCTCAAAGTTACCCGAGGCATGCTTCTCTTTCTCTCTCTCTCTATCTATCTATCTATCTCTATCTCTCTATCTCTACACCCATAAGCCTTAAGCTTTCGAAGTACCCCAATGGCCCCCGAGCTCCGAAATCTAAAGATCCCAGCCCCTCCGCCGCGACGCGGCGTGTGCTTGCCAGATTTGGAGAGCGACGCCGGACAGCTCTTCTTGGAGCTGACCCCGCAGACAGGACCGAGCTTTTTTCCTGGCCCTGCTTAAAGGAGGGGTTTAGGGTTTAGGGTTTAGGGTTTAGGGTTTAGGGTTTGCGGTTTAGGGTGTAGGGTTTAGGGTGTGTTTAGGGTTCTGGGAGGTAGCCTAAAACCCTAAACCCTAAATTTCAACCCTCAACCCCAAACCCTAAACCCTGAAGTCCTGGGGAGAATTCAGGGGTATTGGGGGCCCAACTTGGAGACCTGAACTGCCTGCGATTTCATCACTGCAATGCCAGGCAGGGAGAGAGAGGGGGGGGGGGGGTTGGGCTTAGGGCTTAGGGTTTGGGGTTAGGGTTAGGGTTCAGGGTTCAGGGTTTAGGGATTAGAGTTTAGGGTTTAGGGTTTCGGGTTTTTAGGGTTTAGGTTTTAGGGTTACCCTAAAACGCCTGAACCCGAAACCTTGAGCTCAGGTGGTGTACGCCAGGGCGACGGCAATTCTCAGGAGGAACATGTACAACCAACCCCACGCCCCAAATGCCAAACCCCAAGACCCAAAACCCCTGAACTCCCTAAACCCCAAACCCGAACCACCCTGCACCCTACGACCCTAACTTCGGGGCGCTCGCCGGTGCGTAGCCCGCCAGGATTGAAGGAGAACCTCTACCTCAAGCACTTGCAGAATCAGTTCCCGGAGCTAGGCGGGGTTACCCTCACGGGCTCCCCTCCGCCCGAAACTGCAAAAGTCGGCCCTGAGCCCTCTCAACACAGCAGCCAAAGCCGTTCTTTCTGTTTCGGGTTTAGGGTTTAGGGTTGAGGACCCAAGAAGCCTACCCAGGGTTCCGAATAAGCGACTCCCAAGACACATTTCTTGCGAGCCCGCATGATCTCCGAAGGGCACTGCCTTTGAGATTTTTCGGGATTTCGACATGGTTTTGACATGGTCGCATGCCCTGCGCGCCATGAGCCCTCCCAAAATGCCCAAACTCAGCCCCCACAAGCTTCCTAAACCCTAAACCCTAAACCCTAAACCCTAAACCCTAAACCCTAAACCCTAAACCCTAAACCCTAAACCCTAAACCCTAAACCCTAAGCCCTAAGCCCTAAGCCCTAAACCCTAAACCCTAAACCCTAAACCCTAAACCCTAAACCCTAAACCCTAAACCCTAAACCCTAAACCCTAAAACCTAAAACCCTAAACCCTAAACCCTAACCCCTAAACCCTAAACCCTAAACCCTAAACAGGCTTCTTCCGGGATCAGGATGAGCCCACGAAGGCTCTGCTGCGCCAGACTCTGGCTCGGCTGCTGGTGGTCACCGTGCTCAGCTTCTTCTCGTGTAGGGTTTAGGGTTTAGGGTTTAGGGTTTCGGGTTTCGGGGTTTCAGGGTTTAGGGTTATTTAGGAGCATTCACTAGTCATGCAATTACTCGAGCGTTGGAAAATTACCCACCCGCCCGAAGAATCGGCAAATGCCAAAGTTGCGGACACCAGCCCTCTTCTGCAACCCCTAAACCCTAAACCCTAAACTCTAAGCCCCCCCCCCACCCAAAAGCCCGTACCCTGCACAACCCCTAAACCCTAAACCCTAAGCCCTAAGCCCTAAACCCTACACCCTAAGCCCTCAGCCCTAAGCCCTAAGCCCTAAGCCCTAAGCCATTTCTGAACGCTCTTGACCTCACGCGACTGAGGTCTACTGGACTGCCACGGATCAGCCAGAGGCTGCGTTTAGGGGTTAGGGTTTAGGGTTTGGGGTTTAGGGTTATAGGGTCTTTTAGGGTTTAGGGTTATAGGGCTATAGGGTTATAGGGTTATAGGGTTGAGGGTTTAGGGTTATAGGGTTATAGGGTTGAGGGTTTCGAATTGCAGGGTTATAGGCTGTAGGGTGATAAGGTTCAGGGTCTAGGGTTAGGGCTATAGGATGTGGAGTGATGGGGTTTTAGGGTTTTAGGGTTTAGTGATTCGGGTTTAAGTTCAGGGTTTACCTTTTTGACCTGTTGATAGGGCAATAGTAGTAGGCTTCTAGGGGTTACAGGCATGCTAGCCCAGTTGAGGGTTTTTGGGCTTGAGGGCTTTTGAGGGCCAGAGGGCTTGAGGGCTTGAGGGCTAGGACTTAGGGGGTTCAGTGACAGAGATTTGTCGATTTCAATTCTCATTCTGGTAGCCGCTGCCCAGAACAACCTCCTCGGACCAAATGTGCCCTAAAATTGGGATCTACTGCTCCAATCCCTAAGTTTGTATTTGGATCGTCTGCGGTTTAGGGTTTAGGGTTTAGGAGTCATACCCAAACCTCGCTACGCCTCAGGCCTTTACGCGCGGCCAGGACATCGAGCGCAAGCTCCACGACAGCTCTTGGGGTAAGCCAGGAGCTCAGACATGTTGGCGCTACCCTAAGCCCTAAACCTTAAACCCTAGACCCTAAACCCTAAACCCTAAACCCTAAACCCTAAACCTGGGGATCGAATGAGCCTTTGGTGTCCTTTTTCAAGGTAACAGTTGTAGCCATTCGCATTACTTCTCGCGCAGTCGCCGGCTTCCAGCCGGAAGCCCTAAACCCTAAACCCTGAACCCTAAACCCTAAACCCTAAACCCTACGGGGAGCCCATATACTTTAGGGTTTAGGGTTTAGGGTTTGGGGTTTAGGGTTTAGGGTTTAGGGTTTAGGGTTACTTACATACACCTTCTATACCCTATAAAACCCAAGGACCCATACTTCAGACCCTCTGAAGAATGTAACAGAAGGCACCCTAACCCTAAACCCAGAACTTTAAACCCTAAACCCTAAACATCAAACCCTAAACCCTAAACCCTAAACCCTAAACCCTAAACCCTAAACCCTAAACATTAAACCCTAAACCCTAAACCCTAAACCCGAAACAGCCAAGCCCTAAACCCCAAAACAGCCAAACCCTGAACCCCAAACCCTACACCTCCCCCAGAAACACGAAGCAGCCCTACTGTTTGCTTCAGAACCTCAAAAAATATCCCTAAACCCTCAACCCTCAACCCTCAACCCTCAACCCTCAACCCTCAACCCTCAACCCTCAAGCCTCAACCCTAAACCCTAAACCCTAAACCCTAAACCCTAAACCCTAAACCCTAAACCCTAAGTTTTTTCGGGGTTCTTCAGCAATTAGTAGAGCCAAGGATCCGGGAACTCACCAGCTCCTCACTGGAGAGCGGCGAGGCTGGTGAAATGGCTTTTGATGTTTTTGGGGTCAGGGTTTAGGGTTTAGGGTGTAGGGTTTAGGGTTTGGGGTTTAGGGTTTAGGGTTTAGGGTTCAGGGTTCAGGGTTCAGAGTTCAGGGTTCTGACGAACATGAAGTGAGACTCGCAAGCGAGAAGAGCGTGGGAGCAATGTGAAGGTGAGAACAGCGAGGAACAGGTGCGAAAATGCGGAAGCAAATCCCACTAAAGTTCAGCAAAGCATGGCAAATGCGACTATGTCCACCCCCCGCCCTCTCCTCAAACCCCAAACTCTAAACCCTGAAGCACCCCCGCCCCTAAACCGTTTAAACCCTAAACCGTTTAAACCCAAAACCGTTTAAACCCTAAACCTTTAAACCCTAAACCCTACAACCTAATTCCTCAACCCTAAACCCTAAACCCTAAACCCGAACCCTAAACCCGAAACCCTAAACCGTAAACCCTAAACCGCAAACCCTACACCACCTTCGCCAGGTGTTCAACGCTGTCTTGACTGTCATGGCGGTGATGGATGTGGCGAGGTCGGACTGGAACGCGGGTTCGACCCTAATCCCATAAGCCCTATAAAGCTGCGGTTTAGGGTTTAGGGTTTAGGGTTTAGGGTTTAGGGCCGCCCTATTACTCCCCAGGCTCCGCAAGCTTCCAGGTGAACCCCCCCTCCCTTACCCTCTGAGAACCCGTTTAAGACCTGTAAACCTCAAGATCCTAAGTTTATGTGTTCCAGGTGTAAGGCCGGAAGGCATATCTGGATGTATTAGGGTTTAGGGTTTAGGGTTTAGGGTTTCGGGCCTAGGGTTCCTCGGTACTCTACAGCTGGCGCGCCTACAGGTCTGCTGGGCCTAAAGCCCTAAACCCTTAGCCCAACCCTTAATCCCGTCCCCTAGAAGCCCTCCCACCCCCGGCAATTCTAAGCAACAAAGTTCTACTGCCGGAGCCAGAAAGTCTTCATCCCCCTTAGCTTCAAACCTAAACCCTAACCCCCAAATGCCCCTAAAACCTAAACCCTAAACCCTAAACCCTAAGCCCTAAACCCTAAATCCGAAACCCTAAACCCGAAACCCTAAACCCTAAACCCTAAACCCCGAATGCCAAAGGCCTCAGGGCTTAAGACCCAACCAGATGGGCCCAAACCCGGCGAGGCTGCCGAAGTTCCGGACGCAACTTGCGCCCGACTGCTCCACGCCTACGCAGGTGCGTGGTCATAAGTTTAGGGTTTAGGGTTTGGGGTTTGGGGTTTAGGGTTTAGGGTTTAGGGTCTAGGGTTTAGGGTTTAGGGTTTAGGGTGTAGAGAGGATTTAGGGCCAGTTGCCTACACCCGGCTTGTTTTCAGGGTGTGGAGCTTAGTTAGAGTACCGAGTTGAGTTGGTGCGACAGCCGGGCAAGCAGTCCGACTGCAGCACACTATGTAGTTGCCAATAGAATCCTTCTTCGTTCCCACAGAAGCTACTCAGTCGATTCTAATCACAACTGGGCCCCTAGAGGTCTGGAGGGTGGGCTCGGAGCTTCCAAAGCTTGTTTTGCGTGATAAGAGGAACAGGCCCGAGTACCTGACACCCCACAACAAGCAGCTTCGTTTGATCCGAGACCCGCCTAGCTGCTAAAGCCCCAAACCCCAAACCCTAAGCGACGAAAAGGGTCCGACGCTGCACGATGCCATGATCAAAGCCCTGAGGGCACGGCACATGCAATCACCAAACGCCTGGGAGTTTACGAAAATAAGGGACCCCGAATCTAGACCCCAAATAGTAGGATTCCCTCAAAATGAGGACCCCAAGAAGGTACCCTAATTTCGGAACCCCACCTGAACCTTATGCATGCAGACCATGGTTGTTTGTGTCACTGGGCCCCTAGACAGTCTACTTGTCTAAAGGAGCCGGAACCCTAAACCCTAAACCCTAAACCCTAAACCCTAACCCTAAACCCTAAACCCTAAACCCTAAACCCTAAACCCTAAACCCTAAACCCTAAACCCTAAACCCTAAACCCTACCCTGGACTCCGAGCTCCTCGACACCTTTCTCGAACACCTTGGTTCGAGATAGTTCTAGGGTTTAGGGTTTAGGGTTTAAGGGTCTAAGGGTTTAAGGGTTTAAGGGTTTAAGGGTTTAAGGGTTTAAGGGTTTAAGGGTTTAAGGGTTTAAGGGTTTAAGGGTTTAAGGGTTTAAGGGTCAAGGGTCAAGGGTTTAGGGTTTAGGGTTTAGGGCGGAAAGGTGCTCAACCACGTGCTGAACAACTCGCCCAAGGCCACTGGCTGCGCGGGGTGTGGAAGGAAGCATGTGGGGTTTGTTCGGAGTTGGGGGACCCCTACTTGCCGGGTCAAGGTGTTCAGGGTCATATGTGGGGGGTTTTCGAAATTCGGGGTACCTTATTGGGGTCCTTGTTAGCCCCCAAAGCCCCAACCCTCCACCCTAGCCCGGATCCCAGGCCCGGGTTTAGGGTCTAGGGTTTCGGGTCCCTAAAATCCTGAACTTCCTAAACTACCCTGAACCTCCAAACCCTCGAACTCCCAAACACTTGCACTTAAGCCCCCAAAAGCCCACATGCCTTGAGATTTCCCAAACCCCTCTAGGGGTTTAGGGTTTGGGGTTTAGGGTTTCGGGTCTCAAACCCTTAAACCCTATGCAGGTCCTTCCTTCATTCGTGCGGATGCCGCCGGCCACCCGCCTGGGAAGTAGGGGTTCAGGGTTTAGGGTTTGGGGTTTAGGGTTTAGGGTTTAGGTTTGAGGTGAGATCTCCGAGAAAGCTCGGGCTTCGGGTTTCCGCAAATTTGGGATTGAGGTTTATGGTTTTCGAAAGTTAGGGTCGGTTTGGGTTCAGAGTTTAGTACCGTTTTGGTGGTTCCAGTAAAGATCAGAGTTTTTTTTTCGGGTTTGAGGGGGGTAACATTGGGGGCCCCCCATTTTGGGAAACTCCCACGCAACCACCAATGTACTCCTTTCATTTTCCCTATTAGCTTTGTCTGCCCCCCATAAACAAACCAATTAAACGATTGTAGTTTAGGGTTGGGTTTTAGGGTTTAGGGTTAAGGGTTAGATCCGCTCCGATTGGCGGGGTTGTTGAGAGCCTTTCAATCTGTCATGAAGCAGGCTTCCTTGCTTCTGCTTGTTTTTTGACTGCTGCCCTGAACGCTAAACCTAAGCCCTAATCCCTAATCCCTAAACCCTAAACCCTAAACCCTAGGCTATCATCAGCTACACTCCCGACCAAGTCACCGGTGACTAGTCCTCACGCCCCGCAGAGCCTCAACCCCAGACCCCCAGGACCCTTCCAAGCATGCCTCGGGTTCGCTTCAAGCGCTAAACCCCTCAGCCCTAAATCCCCAGATCCCTAAACCCTAAACCCTAAGCCCTAAACCCTAAACCCGAAACCCTACACCCTAAACCCTAAACCCTAAACCCTAAACCCTAAACCCTAAACCCTACACCCTAAACCCTAAACCCTCAATCCCCAGACCCCTAAACCCCGAAACCCTATCTCCCTAAATCCCTCAACCCTCAAACCCCAAAACCTGCCAGGAAGCACAGGCCCTGGCCAGGGACTGCCTGGCCCACGGAGTTGTCCTTTGTTAATGGGTTTAGGGTTTAAGGTTTAGGGTTTAGTTTTTTTTTTGGGGGGGGGGGAGCGGGGGGGTTTAGGGTTTGGTAGGGGGCGGGAGGTGTTTTGGGGTTTGGGTTGTTACTCTCAGGGCTTCAAGGTTACAGGGTTTTGGAGTGCTCGGGTTTACGGTTTTCGGCTTTGGGGGTGTGGGGTTCCGGGTTGAGGTTTAAGGGTTTGGGTTTGGGTTTGGGGGACCAGGGGTTGTTGCCTCCGGGTGTCCAGGTTCAGGGTTTACGTGCTTAGGGTGCAGGGTTCAGGTTGTTTGTTTTTTTTGGTTTGGGGGGAGGGAGATGGTGAGGTTGGGTCTGGGGGTGGGGTGTTCTGAGGGGTTGAGTGCGTTTGTGTGTTATGGGGAAGTTTAGGGGGTGCCTTACAAGGTGTAGTCGCGTTTGCACGACTTTTGTTTTTCTATTTTTCTGCTCCTCCTCCTCCTACGACGACGACGACTACTCTACTGCTACTGCCACTGCTGCTGCTGCTGCTCCTACTACTACTACTACTACTACTACTACTACTACTACTACTACTACTACTACTACTACTACTACTACTACTACTACTACTACTACTACTACTACTACTACTACTACTACTACTACTACTACTACTACTACTACTACTACTACTACTACTACTACTACTACTACTACTACTACTACTACTACTACTACTACTACTACTACTACTACTACTACTACTACTACTACTACTACTACTACTACTACTACTACTACTACTACTACTACTACTACTACTACTACTACTACTACTACTACTACTAGTACTAGTACTAGTACTAGTACTAGTACTAGTAGAAAGGGGGGTAGCTGCAACCCTCAACCCTAAACCCTACACCTGAAGCCCTAAACCTTAAACATGGGACCCGCCATCACCAAGGCTTGGTCTCGGAGTTCATCTTCGCCCAGTTCATCTGGGCGGAGATCCCACCTGCAAGCGCTGCCCTTGGTGTTTAGGGTTTAGGGTTTAGGGTTTAGGGTTTAGGGTTTAGGGGTTAGGGTTTAGGGTTAAGGGGGGAGTGTGTACTACTACTTGCTCAAGAGCCCCTGAAATCTAAGCAACTTAATGATCCCTATACTGCCCTCACAGGGAAGAACGCCTTTGTGTTTCTTAGTTTTTGGGGGGTGTTCTTAAGCAAATGGAAGTGCAGGGCTTCGGGTGTGTGCGGTGCAGGGGTTTGGGCCTCGCACCTTTTTGACGACGTCCCTTCGGAAGCAGTGATCTTATTGCAGTGCTACCCCTAATTCTCAATTCCGCTTCTCACTCCATACCCAGACCGGTTCTGCATACATCCACAGCAGCCCTGAGGGGGGGGGGGGGGGCTCCTTGATGAGCGCGCACGGTGTGATACAAAAAGAAGCAAAGTGAGCTCTGGCGTTTGTGCCTTTACCCTCTAGCCCTCCATCCCCAAACCCTAAACCTGCCTGATCACTCCTTGCATTGAGTAGGGGTTAATTAAAGAGAGGCTGGTGATCCTAAGGTCCCAAAAGCCTCGGTACCAAGTGACTCTCTGCTGAGCAGGCGTGACCGCTGTGAAGACGATGCTTTCGGACTCGCGAGCAAAGCTTGCGAACAAGCCTCTTGGGACTCGAACATGATTTTGGGCTTCGGCGAGTTTGGGCTTTACTCCGCATTAAAATGCGCTTATATGAACCTTATCTAAACAGGGCTTCAGGCTTCAGGGGGTTCGTGGCTTCAAGTCCTTGTGATGCCTGGACTCCAGCAGCATTTACCCTGGCGGGGGCAATAGCAGCCCTCACCTTTCCAAGCCCCTAACCCTAAACCCGCTCCCGGGGGGAGAGCATGAACTTATGGGAGGGGCTATGGCTTTAACAGATGTTGTGCCTTCTCTGGGGCGTGCAGGAAGCTGGCCCGAATTGGGGGGGGCCACACACAGCGAGTCAGATGAAAGCCTGAAACTTCGTGCCCGACGCAGCAGCAGCCCGAACTCCGACGCCCCCCTCTTGCATGCTTCTAGGGCTTGGGGTTCAGGTCGACACCCCAAACACCCCCAAAAGCCCCTTGCGAAGCTGAGGACAAAGTACCTGGGTGTGTTCTTGTACTGCGTCTTCGTGGAGATGCCATGCTCCCGGTACACTCTCGGACTACTGCGGCCCTACCCTGCCTTATGAGCTCTTTTGTCCCCTAAGCCTCCCTTAGCCCCTCCCCACCGTAACCTCCCCCAAAAGCCCTAAAGATTCGGACGGGCTCCAGGTGGGTAAAGGTCCTGGAGTCCGAAGCAACCCAGGTTCCTGGTGTGCAAGTCCTAAGGCAAAATCCCTAAACCCCAAACCCCAAACCCTAAACCCTAAACCCCAAACCCAAAAACCCCAAGTTGTAAAGCAAAAGCCAAAGTGTATTGTCTTGATTACGGTTCCAGGTGGGGTGTGGCTGTACATCTGAGGGCCAAGAGCCAATCTCCGCCCCCCCACTGAGGACCCGTAAGTCCTTGTTTGCAAACACGTAAATGAATAAGTAAATCTCTCTCTGTATATACGCTTATACTATGACATATTTTTGCAATATATACATATACAATGTAATACAAGATAATATAATATATTAGAATATAATATAGTACAATATAGTATAACATAGTATAGTATAGAATAATATAACATAATATAATTGAATATAGTCAGGCTCCATGTCCCCAGCAAGCCCGGGCTCGTCATCCCGAAGACCCTGATGCCCATGACGTTCCAAGCAGGGAGAAGATCAGCACTCCCATTCCCTTCGCCCTCAGCCTTTAGGGTTTAGCGTTTAGGGTTTAGGGTTTAGGGTTTAGCCCTTCGCCCTTGACCCTTCGCCCTCAGCCCTAGTTTTGACCCTTGGCCCTCAGCCCTTCGCCCTTAAACCTGAGCCTTGAGCCCTGATTATGGGATGTTACAGGATTTGCCTCGCAATCCCCCCAACCCCAGGCACCTCGGCGCCAAGACCCAATGTGGCCATGGCGCGATGGCTGCTTTGGGCTTCCTTGGCCTCCCGCGTGCGTGGGGACGGCCCGCTCTTTTCGACAAGCCCTCCGACCGCGGCCACGACCCGAGACCCTTCGCTGCCTGCGGCGCCTGCGGCGCCCGGGCAGGCCCGCATCGCCGCAGGGTGCTACAGCTCCTATGCTATCAAAGATGACGGTTACCTGTGGTCTTGGGGGAAAAACGACCGTGGCCAGCTCGGAACAGGAGACCTGAACGACCGGGCCGTACCAACTCGGCACGATCTGCGGGCAGTGGATGTTGCAGCAGGCTACTACCACGCCATGGCCATCGATGAGAGTGGGGGTCTCTGGACCTGGGGCTACAACTTCAATGGGCAGCTGGGAACCGGCGACGGTCTGGACCACGCAAGCCCGCAGCAGATCTTCGCTGCGAATGCCACAGCGGTGGCCGCAGGGGAAGCGCAGAGCTTGGCGGTCGTGAATCTAGGTGTTGTTTGTTTGTATTCTTGCTCTCGTGGTTTCTGGGCTCTGCTAGTATATTACGGTCCCTTGAAAAGGTACAGACTTCTTTCTCAAACTTCTTTCAGCACTGAAAGCTTCTAGGAATGGCAACCTCTACAGCTGGGGCCACAACTCGAATGGGCAGACAGGCCGGCAGGGAGACCACAGTATCCCTGCGCCAGTGGAAGGAATGACCTCAATCGTGGAGGTCGCTGCTGGATTCTACCACAGTTTCTTAAACACACTTTGCACTTTTTGGGGATGCTATAATCCCCTACAGCACTGAAAGTGTACGCTTTTTTGGGGGCTTATGAGCTCAGCAACTAAGGTTTGGCACTGAGGAGCGACCTCAGCCTCTGGGCTTGGGGCCACAACGGTCACGGTCAGCTTGGGCGGGGCGACACATCCGACAGCCACACGCCAGTGCCAGTGCTGATCTTCTCGTCGGTCATCGCCGTGGCAGCAGGCGACTTCTGTAGCTTCGCACTTCGCGCAGACGGCACACTGTGGGCCTGGGGTGCAAACGAGGAGGGGCAGCTAAACACTGGAGACAGGGAAGACCGGTCCATTCCAACCCGCATCCTGAACGGAGTCATCGCGATCGCTGCAGGGTCTAAGTCTGCCTTCGCAGTGCTTCAGAGCGGAGCTTTGGTCGCATGGGGTGACAACACCAGTGGCCTTTTCGGCCCGGGCATTGCCCTTGCACTGGCCGATCAGGTGAAAACGTGTCCTTCCACTTTCCCTGCTTGCTATCATGACGGCGACTGCGTCGTAGAAGCATGCCGCCAAGGGTGTTCCTGGGAACGCGCCCCCGGGATGTCGCCAGAAGGGTCAAGATACAACTACATTGACGGCACAGACAACTCGGGAGCGACTTGTGTGTTGGACTACCCAGACACGCAGGGGCTACCGGTGGCCCTGGTTGCCAGTGGCTGCGCGCACAGCCTCTTCGTTTACAGCGATGGCGCCTTGCAGACTGCTGGCCACAATGCGCACTTTGCACTTGGGACGGCTGATCCTTTTCATTCTGGGTTGGTTAGCGTGTTTCCAACTGGATCGATCGTCACTTCCACTCGCAGTTTCACGTCCTCACCTGGCCAGGCTGTAAGCTTTGCTGGGCCGAAGTGGCCTCAGTGGACTTGGTACCATCTTGGCCCCTTGTGCTGCGTCCTCTCTGCAGCTGCGCATCCCTGACCGCAGACTGATAAACAGTCCCCTTTGTGAGGCCAGCCTTCAATGTTTGGAGCCAGTGAGCCCCAACCCCTAACACACCCCAAGCCCTCAAACCCCGAACGCCCTAACACGCCAAACTCTAAAGTCATAGGCCCCAAGCCCTGAACACTGTAGCCCTCCAAACCAAAAGGTTTCAGCCCCAAACCCCGAAACACCCCAACACCCCACACCCCAAACCCCAACACCCCAAACCCCAAACCCCAAACCCCAAACACTAAACCCCTAAACCCTAAACCCTAAACCCTAAACCCTAAACCCCAAACCCCAAACCCCAAACCCCAAACCCTAAACCCTAACCCTAAACCCTAAACCCCAAATCAGGTCAGCCTCCCTTGGCTCACAGAGCCTGGAGGGCTCGCTGTACATGACCGAGGCCCTGGTGTTTGCGGGAGCTAGGTTATACATTTGAAGAAGGGGTGTAGGTTAGGGTTTAAGGTTTAGGGTTTAGGGTTTAGGGTTTAGGGTTTAGGGTTTAGGGTTTAGGGTTTAGGGCTTAGGGCTTAGGGTTTAGGGTTTAGGGTTCAGGGTTTAGGGTTAGGGTTTACCGGTGAGCCCTATAAACCGTCAAGCCCAATTTCAGCCTAAGCTCTCAACTGGGTGGAGGGATTTAATTTCAGGGGCGCAATATAGGGGTCGGAATAGATACTAATAGTATTCCCTTGGTGTCCCTATATACTTAATACTACAAGAACCCCTAAACCCTAAACCCTCAACCCAAAACCCCCTCCAAACCCTTTTCCATCTAGGGTTGTGTCTCGGGCTCTGGCGGGGTGGATTTCACTTTGCATGAGGCCTTGGGCAGAGTCGGGGTCTTCAAGGGTTGCAGACTTGCGTTGTTGGGTTTAGGGTTTAGGGGTTTAGGGTTTAGGGTTTAGGGTTTAGGGTTTAGGGTTTAGGGTTTAGGGTTTAGGGTTTAGGGTTTAGGGTTTCGGGGTCCGTTGTTTTAAGTCCTGAGCATGGCCGGTCTGTCAAGGGTTTTGGGGGGCTGGGGGCTTCGGGTTAGGGTTCGTTTGGGGTTTAGGGTTCAGGGGGTAGGGTTTAGGGTTTAGGGTTTAGGGTTTAGGGTTTAGGGTTTAGGGTTTAGGGTTTAGGGTTTAGGGTTTAGGGTTTAGGGTTGAGGGTTTAGGGTTTAGGGTTCAGGGTCTACACCTCGAGCTCCTGTCCCCGTGCTCGTGGCACCGCCAGGTTACAGTTTTGCGGCGTCCTCACAAGTAGCGGAGGGCTCAAAGGTTCTTCGTTTCAACCCGGCGCCAAATTTCCATGGGTCTTTAGGGTTGAACCATCCTAAACTGCCTTATAACCCCGAAACCCTAAACCCCAAACCCTCCACCTTAAACGACCAGGACAAGTGGCAGGAGTACGAGGTGGGCAAGAATGCGATCTTCCAGTTGGAGAAGGAGTCCGAGCAGGCGGGTCTGTCGGAGACTGCAAGGTGAAAAGGACAGTTAGGGGGGGCAGTGCGCCTATGCTGGCCCATGTAAAGCTGCCAAACTTCCCTGGAGGGGGGGAGGAAGGGCCAGCCTAGCGGCGGACGGTGTGGTAAACAAAAACTTTAAAAGTTTCCCTTGGCCGATGGGGGGTGGACTGGCTTATTGTGCAGCTGGGAGTTCAGCGTTGGGGGTTTGTGGTTCATTGTCGTCGTGGGGGTTTAGGCTCTGGGTTGAGGAGGGTTTGTGGGTTTAGGGTTGAACATTCGGGTCTAGGGTTTAGGAAGGTTTCGATTTTCGGGGACTCTAGGGTTTAGGGGACTATAGGGTTTGGGGTTAAGTGCTTGGGGTCCAGGGCTTAGCAGGGTCTCGCGTTTTAAGGTCTGTAGGGTTCAGGGTTTGGGTCTGGGAGGGTTTTGAGGGTTGAGGGTTTAGTGTCTAGCGCTGGATCCTCCCGTTTGCAGAGGGGGTGGATGCCTCCGACTTGTTCCAGTTGGGACTTTTATGGTGCCACTTTAGCATCCGGCTTGCTGAGTTACGAAGAATTCGAAGCTGCTATCGAAGACATGCCACTGGAGAGGGCTTTGGCCTTAGACGCAGAATACCCTAAACCCTAAACCCTAAACCCTAAACCTTAAACCCTAAACCCTAAAGCCTAACCCCCCCAAGCCCAAAACCGCAAGCCGATGGATCTCCTCCCTCCTCGGTCCTCCAGCGGATGGAGGCCACCCGCCTTCTCTGATCGAAATCGCCAGGAAGCGATGGAGCCCTTGGTGGTGTTTTTAGGGTTTAGGGTTTAGGGTTTAGGGTTTAGGGTTTAGGGTGTAGGGTTTAGGGTTTAGGGTGACCAAGGCGCAGGCGTGCAGTCGCAGCGAGATTCGGGGAGGTTACAAATCTCGAGTCGGTTTGGGGGGGGGGGGGGGGGGGGGCTTACCGGCCAATGTCCTAAAACCCTCTAGCCTTTGAAGATCGAAACCGTCCGAAACCCCAGACCCGAATTGTGAACCACAAGCCCCGACACCCTCCGAACCCTGAACCCTGAACCCTAAACCCTAAACCCTACACGCTAAACCCTAAACCATAAACCTTAAACCCTAAACCCTGAACCCTGAACCCTAAGCCCTAAGCCCTAAACCCTAAACCCTATAAACCCTAAACCCGAACCCTAAGCCCTAAACCCCAAACCCTAAACCATAAACCCTACTAAGCCCGAAGCGCGAGGTGGTCTACGACTCGATCCTGGCGCGAGGCGCCAAGCGCGCGGCCATCCCGTTCGACCCAGCTGTTCCGGAGTCGGATGCCTAGGAGGGCTCAGGGTTTGGGGTTTAGGATTTAGGGCTTAGAGTTAGGGTTTAGGGTTTAGGGTTTAGGGTTTAGGCTTTAGGGTTTAGGGTTTAGGGTTTCGGGCCTGAACGCGGAAGTCCTAGGGCCCTGAAGGAGTTGAGACCTGAACATGCGTAGCCCTGAGCCCTGCACCCGAAGTAGGAAGAGACACGTCAGCCACAGCTTGGCCCCTAAGCCCTAAACCCTAAACCCTAAACCCTAAACCCTAAACCCTAAACCCTAAACCCTAAACCCTAAACCCTAAACCCTAAATCCTAAACCCTAAGCCCTAAACCCTAAACCCTAGACCCTAGACCCTAGACCCTAGACCCTAAACCTAAAACCCCTAGACCCTAGACCCTAGACCCTAAACCTAAAACCCTAAACCCTAAACCCTAAACCCTAATATGATGTTATGATGCTATATTGCTAGATCTTTGCAGGGTCTCAGAGGTTAAGGAAGGTGCGGCAGGGCCTGCAAGGCTTCAGACTTTTGGAAAGATAGAGCTGTGGTTTAGGGTTTTAGGGTTTGAGGGTTTGTTGGTTTGAGGGTTTAGGGTTTAGGGTTTAGGGTTTAGGGTTTAGGGGATTCGGTTCTGGGGCCGTCCCGCAAGAAGACAAAGCTGTCGGGAGGCTTTTTTTTGGGTTCGGACTTTGGGATGTCAGCAATCATCTTCTTAGTCCCCTAAGACCCGGAACCCTAAACCCCACGCCCTAAACCCTACTAAACCCTCAACCCTCAACCCTCAACCCTCAACCCTAAACCCTCAACCCTCAACCCTCAACCCTAAACCCTAAACCCTAAACCCTCAACCCTAAACCCTCAACCCTAAACCGATCCCGAGCTTCTTTGAGGTCGCGTGCCCTGGCTCGCATCGCCTGCATGTGCAACGCGGACTGCCGGGATGTCGAACACATTGGGTGCGAGTGGGTTTAGGGTTTAGGGGTTTAGGCTTTAGGGTTTGTCATGGTGAAAGGCTAGGATTTCTAGGGCTTAGGGTATCAGAATTCGGGTCTGCGGAGCTTGGGATCTCAGTCTTTGGGCATTTTGGTCTATTCAGTGGGGCCACGTGTTGGGGCTTCATGTCAGCTAACATTCTGAAACCTGAAGTCGGCAACCCTGGAGCAGAAGCAATTCCTGCAAGAGCAAACGCGAGCCGCAGGGAAAAGACCGGCTTGGTGTGAGGGCTACAAGTTTCAGGGTTTCTGCATCCCTAACCCGTAACCCGTAACCCCTAACCCCTAACCCCTAACCCCAAACCCCAAACCCCAAACCCCAAACCCCAGACCCCAGACCCCAGACCCCAAACCCCAGACCCCAAACCCCAAAACCTAAACCCTAAACCCCCACCCCACCCTCGTTTGCTGAAAGATCTGCCGTCCCCATCAGGACGCCGAGCAAGGGCAGATGCTGATGAAGGCGTTCGAAGCGATGGAGGAGCTGCCCAGGGTTTAGGGTTTAGGGTTTAGGGTGCTTGGATTTGGGTTTGGGCTTCGGGGTGAGATTCATATTAAGGCTACGCTGAAGGTTTTGCGGTGCCGAAACCTGAAAACCCCCATAAGCCCCACACACCCCGTCAGATGCATAAGCAATCTGTACAGATAAGCAGGTGAAGGAAAGATTTATTCAAATACGAATACATGCACACGCCCTATTAACCCTAAGCTACGATTCGCTTAAGAACCCCCCCGCCCCCCTAAGCAGATAAGATAATGAACCCTAGATGACCCTTTTTAAGGAAGGAAAATCAATTTTTGGATGGGTTCTAAAGCAAATAGTACAAGCCCTCTTTTTTCTACCAAGAGGGACCCCCAAAGCGAGGACGAGAACAAGTACGCGCTCTCCCGGTTCCTCGCAGCGGATGGCATCAATCTCGGAGTATGCTCCTGCCTTCGAGGGATTAAGGGGCTGCCCTAAACCCTACACCCTAAACCCTAAACCCTAAACCCTAAACCCTAAACCCGAAACCCTAAACCCTAAACCCTAAACCCTAAACCCTAAACCCTAAACCCTAAGAGGGTTTTTGGGGTTTGGGGGTTTATCGTGGGACGCTTACCTGGGACCCCCTCAGGTTGTACCCTGGTGTTTGGGGACCCTGCTTAAGGATTCCTGAGGCACTACAAGGGCCCTTTGTAGGAGTACATGAAGGGACACCTTTCGGGGTACAACCTTAGGGGTGCGAGTCTTCAGCCCTTGCGTTTATGCGTTTTGGGGTTACGGGCGCCTCAAGGGTTTGGAGTATCCCTAAACCCTAAACCCTAAACCCTAAACCCTAAACCCTAAACCCTAAACCCTAAACCCTAAACCCTAAACCCTAAACCCCAAACCCCAAACCCACTACTGGAGGCTTTAGGGTTTGGAGTATCCGGGGTTTGGGAGGTGGTTCCAAGGCAGCCCCTCCCCCACTAGTATAGGGGCCGGAAGAACTACTAGCAGTATTCCCTTCCGGTCCCTTGGCAATTAGACTATAATCACCCCCAAAACCCTATTCTAATTCTTGAGGCCCCTGTATGACTGGAGGCTTTGGGGTTGAGGGTTTCGGGCCCCCAGTACAAAAACATCCTCATCTGGACCCCAATTGCCCTAAACCCTAAACCCTAAACCCTAAACCCTCAACCCTCAACCCTCAACCCTCAACCCTAAACCCTAAACCCTAAACCCTAAACCCTAAACCCTAAACCCTAAACCCTAAACCCTAAACCCTATGCGGAGCTGCAATTGGTATTGTAGAAAGGAGTTAGTGTTGGAAGTTGAAAGGGTTAATGAACCCGTAAACTATGTTTGGCTCAAGGATGGCCAGCCCGTCCAAAGAAAAAAGTCCGTGTTTGGGAGTGAGGGTTGGGTTAGTGCCCCTCTACTTGTGTAAGGGTGCCCCTTCCTTGTTGCTCTTATCCGTGTTCTTGGTTGTTTCTTGGTTCGATCTGGGAAATATAAGTTCAGGGCGATTAGGGGAGTTGATTTCCTTCCTTGGTTGTCCCCCCGTAGGTTATGAGCCCAAATTAGGTTCCCTGCGGTTAAGTGTTCTTTCAAGGTTTTTGGGATCAAGAAGCAATGCCTTCTCCGAAGCGATGGCTCCAACTTGCCTCGGATGGTGGACAAGATGGTGGAGCTGGAAATGGTGCAGCTGAGTCTCTGGGTGAAAGATCGGTGTTGGAAGAGGTGATTCCCGGCGCTGAAGAACATCTGGAAGAGGCCTTGGTTGCAGAAAGCCCCAATGTGGGTATGAATCCCAATAGGGATATGGTTAGCAATGCTGAAGCTGAAGGACGTGCTGTTTCTGTATCGCCAAAGCCTGGTGAGAAAAGGAACTGGGACGCGACTGGTGGTATAGATCGTGAAATGGAGGTGACTGTTTTACGAGTGTTGCACAAACACGGGTATCAGCCGTCGTCTTCGACTTCGGGTCGAATGGTAGACCAAGAGTCTCAGACCGATCTGATTGGAGAAGTGCTGCAAGCGGCCAGGAGGCCTCTGAACAAGATCAAAAGGGATCCATCTTCGAGTTCCCAAGGTGGTGGAAGCGGTCATGGACAGAAGGGTGCGGACAGCTTTGAAGCTGCACCTGCTGCTGGATACGCCATGGGGGAGGAGGAGATCCTACAGATGGAGGCTGAGAGGTTGCGACAGTTGTCCGAAGAAGAGGACGAGATGCGACAGGTCTCTGAAAGGGATGGTTTTCGGAAAGACGAGCATCTGATCAAAGCGTGCGATGGGACAACGTGGGAATGGCACCTCCATGAAGATGGGAGACAATATTATTACTGCCTGGATACGCAGGAAAGCAAGTGGACATTGCCGGTGGTAGGTGAAAAGATGAAGAGTGACGAGGTGGTTGGGTCTCCTTCGGGCAATGAGCTGGAAATGGAGGCGGCACTGGATTCTTCATCCTCTACTCCGAAGACTGAGTCTACGAGGGCATTCCAGGGTAGTGTAAATAGTTTAGGTGAAAAAGATTTTTCCTCTACTATCAGGGATAGCGGTCCTAGGGCTGGTGGTGACGCCCCGACCTCGGGTTCTCCTGATGAGGAGGAGATTCCTGGAAACCGAACAGACATCGCTGGAGCTCAACATCTGGATCGGGAAGGAATGGGAGCACTTTCTGAGGGTGTGGCAGCGGTGGAATCGGTAGGTCCAGAAGAAAAGATTCCCAATGTGGAGATCGGAACTGTGTCGGCTGCAGAAGATCGAGTGGTGGATGTGGTACCTGTCGTTCAGGAATGTGGTCCTGGAGATTTGGAAGACGGAGGGAAAAGGTCGTGTGTTGCGACTGAGGAGGTCTCTTCGTTTGGTGCCAAGGTTCCTGCCATTCAAAGGGAAAAAGAAGCTTCTGGAATAGCTGGAGACACAGAAGATCTGAAAAATGAGGCCTGGAGCGCCAATGATGCGCGGGTCGATGCGCCAGATATTACCTGGAGTGCGAAGGAAGCACGGGTTGAGGTGCATATGGCGTTACGTTCCACGGGCGACTGCAACAATGGGGCGCAGGTCTCCGCAGCAGCTGATGATGGAGGTTCACAGGTGGACGCACTGGTGCAACCTGAAGTTAGCAGCGAGGAACGAAATGACAAGGGCTACACCGGAGCCAATGAGGCAGCTGTGGTCAATGATGGTGGAAATTCTCCTTTGGAAGCCATGGAACCAAAGGATCCTGCGGTGGAAGAAAGCATGCCTGCCGTGGATGATCGACTCAATTGCCCTGCAGTGGAGGAAGATTTGCCTGCTGCAGAAGGTGTGACAAAGGACTCCAATGATGGGTCCACTCCCATGAAGGGAGAAGTGTTGCCGTCTGGAAGTTCGCCGGAAGTCGACACCGAGCGAATTACAGCAGATGAGGCAAAGCCTTTGGCGGAGAAAAAGAGAGGTCCTGAAGTCCAGGAGCACAAAAAAGATGAGCTTTTGGGACTCGTGGAGCAGGACGAGCAGTGTGACTCAAAGGTGAAAACAAGGGATGCGCCAGGAGCCGATGATACAGAGGTGGTTTCTGAAGAGCAAGCAAAGAAAGTGCCCCGAGCGGGAGCCTTGGAATCACCTGGGACACATTGCTATCAAGAGGGAGATGAGATCGTGGGTCTAGTGCGCTGCATCAATGGGTATGGAGCTTTTTTGGACCATGGTGATTTGAATGTATTGATTCCTGCAGAAGGGAACAATACGTGCCATTTCAGATTTGGTGATACTGTCAATGGAACAGTGAAACTAGTGGAAGATGATGGTACCATAATCTTGGACACCTTTCTGGTTTTGGAAGAGGACGTGGAGGACTCTTCCTCAACGCTGCGGAAGTGGAAACCCAGCGGCTGGAGTACGTGGTGGACGAATCCATGGTATGTTGGTCAGTGGTACCGAGATTCCAACGGTCAATGGGACTGGAAACAGGAGGAAGAGCAATCCGATGAGGAGCTTGTGATACAAGAGTTATCCTCTGAAGAACGAGAAGAAAGACAACTTTATGGAGAAAAGATCTACAAAGCTCTTCTGGAGAATGGAAACGAAGAGGAAGCCTATGTTGGCAAAATTACAGGGATGCTGTTGGGTCGCCCGATGGAAGATTTACAGGAGTGTGTTGCAGATCAGGCATTCCTCAATGCGGAAGCTCGGCGCGCGTATGGCATCTTGCAAAATGGTGGTTGGAAGCCTGATGGTACAGAAAGCACAGGCTTGGGGGAGTTAACCACTTTTTCCCGAAAACAGTACCATAACGCGCTTTTCGAACTGGCATGCAAAAAAAGGAGATTTTCTCGACCAGTTGTGGGTGAAGCGGTGGCAACGGTGCTGAATCAAGGGGAAGATGAGTTTTGGAACGCGCTTTGGTTGGACACCAAGCTATTTTTGCAGGAGCTTGATGGTGCAGTGCAATCCATGAGCAAAAGGGAGAACAAGCCAATGGAAGCCTACATGGACCCTGACCAGTACAAAAAGGCTTACATGACACCAAAGACTGTGTTGTCACCTGGTTACAGCAAGCTGTGCAAGTTCTTCAATCGGGGAAGGTGTCGCAATGGTGATGAGTGTTCCTATGAGCATCGTCGTTATGGTGAAGGTTGGCCAGGAGGAGGGTCAACTGATCCAAAGAATAGCCAAGAAGCTGATGATGAGGATGGGAACATCGGTGACCCTCCCACAGAGGAAGGTACAGTGGATGAGGCACAGCAGGAGCGGGAGGATTTAGCCTTCCGGGCCAAGTACAATTTTGGCAAAGGTGCATCAAAGGGTGAGCCTACGTCAGGTGAGCCAAAAGGTCGGCTGTGTCTGTATTACAATCAAGGTGGTTGTAAATATGGGACTGCATGCAGGTACCTTCACAACGATGACATAGCATTGGAAGGGACTTGGGAGCCCGGCAAATCTTGGGACAATGCTTCCAGGAAGTCACTAAGGGACGCAGGGTTCCACAATTGCTGTTTCGATTATTACCTCCGAGGACGTTGCCGGAAAGGGTTAAATTTCTGCAAGTACTCCCATGACGAGATGTCAGAGGAGCGGTTGTCGCTCCTGAAACACTTGGTACAGGTGGCCAATCAGGTCCGGTTTGAAAAAGAGAGAGGATGGGAGATTACGGATAGAAGCACATTTCAGCCACCTGCAAGTGGGGGAGCTGAATCTTCCTCATCCTCGGCACCGAAAGCACTGCAAATGACCAATGTGTCACAAAAAGATGGTGAAAAAGGTACTCTGGATGAAGCAGAAGCTGATGAACAAAAGAATTCAGTGGCTGCATCCACTGGTACTCAGCTTCAAAATCCGGAGGAGCCAATTGAAAATTGGATGGCTCGCAACGCACACCTGTGGGTGTATACCCCTCATGTAAGTGAGGTGATGATTACGCTTGGTGTGACCAATGTGTCGGACTTGCAAGAGTTCATCTTTGTGGAAGATTTGGTTGACAAAGGGATCAACAAAGTGACCGCGTGCAAAATTCTGCAATTGGTGGGTGAGGTCCGATATCGACCGGGAGGACCGGAAAAGGCAGTTCCTTCTGATGCATCTGTACGGGTACAACAATCTTCTGGGAACAAAGGGACTGGAAGAGCGGCGGTGCGAACCCTCACTCAGGTGCGTGAAGCTGAAGACTCCGGTGCAAAAACTATGCCGAGAGGCTCCTATCGGGAGCTTTTTGATAAGGTCAGGTACCGTGATGGTTGGACGCTTGCGCAGAGGTCTCCGTTGTGTGTACAGAAGCTGCGGTTGGTGGGAGTTGGAATGCCGCCGGTGAATCCACCAACAAAAAAGTATCGGTCAAGATCAAACCCTGTGAGAAGGGGAAGGCCCTTGCTGGACAAAAAACAGGTGCGACAGGTGCCACGCTCTCGGTCACAACGACGAGTGCAACCGGCGGAAGTGGTGGAAAAGCCGAAGCCACTGGAACTGAAGCCTCGTGGTGGGTTGTCGTATCGGTTCAGCAGAGCGTGGGCAGATGTGGTGGATGATGATGAACAGGCGGAGGCTTTGGTCTCGTATGCCGCTTCCTCAAGCGATTCAAGCGAAGAGGAGACCAATGCCGTACAACGCCTGAAGGAAATCTTTTTGCAAGAAAGGGATTCACAGAGAACTGCGAATCGTGGCAATGTTCCGCAAAGTGGTTCTTCAGGCTCCAATGACGGGCCGAAAAAATCGGTTCACCTTGGCGAAGGGCGCGACAAAGCGTCGCGGGGGGAGACCCGCCAAGAAGTGACTTCACAAGTTTTTTCGCTACCACAACCTTCTCGTCGAGCTGAACGGTCTCAAAAAAGAGCAAGGGATGGTTCAGTTATGGTTGGTTCGCTGGCGGTGGGCTCCACGGATGAGGTTTTACCTGGGCAAGGTGTTGCTGGACAGGTGAATGTCTCTGAAAGCGCTCAAGTTCTTCCTGGGCAAGAAGTGGCTGGACAGGAGACGGCGCCGGAAGGAGCAGTACAGATTTCTGGCGAGGAGACTGACCAAAAAGAAGGAGAAGGTGGGAGCAATGACCTCCGTGGTGATGATGCGAAGATGTTGGATGGTGGTCCGGTGAGGAGTGACCTTCAGCAATTGCTGGTTAAAGGCCTTCTGACTCGGATTTATTGGAAGGTTGCAGTTGGCAAGTTGCCGGTGGGGCAAAGAGACTGCCAAAAAGGGTCCAATAAGATGGATCGAAATTTGGTTATTAGCATGTCATCCGAGGGTGCAAGCGAACAGGATGAGAACCTGGCACTGGAGGACGATGCTGATCAGTCAATGGGTGACGGTGCAATGGTTGTTCTGGTGTATGATCCAAGGACGCTGATTCAGTCGCCAACAACTGATTGGGTTATGCGTCGCGGTCTTACCGATCGTTCCGTCTGGCCAGCAATGGCGTACATGGCACAGAGGATATGTGCTGAAATGGTTCAAGTGGATGAAATGAATGCCCAGCTAGGGACTGGAGCACTCCTTTTTCAAAGGAGAGATCAAGGACATTATACTGACCTGCATCATTCGTTCCATGAAAACCCGTGCTTGCCGGCGGTGGGGAATTATCCTCTTTCAGTGATGGGTGCCTTGTTGTCTCCTGGTCTGGAAGGGGAATTCAAGAATACTGACAAGTTTGGAACTGCTATGGAGGCAATTGCCTACGATTGGAGCCGCAGTCCAGGCATGGAAGTTCATATTGAACTTATGGCGAGGGTAGCCAAAATGGTTCACCCATTCCTGAATCTGGGAGCCCAAGGGTCGGTGATGGTTTCGGAATTTCTCTGGCAGCGCGGGAGGGCTCGGTTGATGGAGTTCCTTCAAGCGGCGACTTGTGCGGACCAATTGGAGGCTCTCTGGAGAAGGATGGACGACGATGCTGATGAAGAGGTGGATCCTTCGACAGCGGTGCTGGAAGTTTTTGGACCAGAGGGTGCGGTGCTTGATCAAGGGAACAATGAATCCCTTATTCCCATTGAAGATGCTGGAGGTGAGACAAGTGGTGACACTGGAGGGGATGGCAAAGCGCCAGAAGTTTCTCCGGAAGAGGAGACATCCAGTGGGTCATCAAGACTGGCGGACACAAGGATTTTCTTGTGGTCAGTGTACTCCCGCGTGGCTTCGAATTTCTCTATGCAGGACCGCACTACTGGTAAGATCTTTGACAGCACAAAAGGGTATCCTGGTGAAGGACCAAACAATGATGACAATCCTTCCTCTAAGGGGAACTTACCCTGGATCTCAGAAGACTACCTCGACGAAGTGGTGTCAAAAAAGATGGAAAGGTCTTCAGATATGGATGGGTTTGTTCCGGGAAGTGAGGGACCATTGGAAAAGGTAGAGGTGGAGAATGTTACTGCCTCTAAAATTCTTATGGCTCTTTGGAAGAAGGGACATAGAGTTGGTTATAGGAGGTTGTGTCGTTTGAACGCATCTGGATGCAAGGTTGGAGCAATGAAACGTCCAATCAAAAGGGTGCAGAAGATTGGCACTAGAAAGGCCTTCATGAAGATGTTCAATGTTTTTGGATCGTCTCAGCATGGCTCAGGAGTTGGCGGAAAACCGATCATGAAGGTGGTAGGACCAAGGCCAGGTTTTCCAGCTGTACTCCAAGCACCAAATACTGATAGCACGTCGGGTGAAGGGAGCAGTCCCCAGGTACATGGCAATGTTCATGTAGAGCACAATCGCCCTATGGACCGGTATGAGGCAGAGCGCTTGGAGAAGAGGAAGAAGGGTTTCTGCTATTGGTTCGGCAGGGGGAAAGATCGCTGCAAATTCGGTGACGACTGCAAATTCATCCATTCCGAAGATGATGTGGTGCTACATTCATATTGGTGCAGATACTATGTGGCAGGGAGAGAATGTTTCGCTGGAAAGGATTGTGAGTTCTCGCATGATGCAACTGGTGTGAGGTGCGTCCAGTTTGCTCGGTCTGGGAAGTGTCGATTTGGTGACAGGTGTGTCTTCGAGCATGGTGTTCCGTTGGAAAAACAGAGGCCAAGGTCTCCAAGGACGCCCCCAAGGGATGGTCCAAGGAGAAAGTCTGGTGCAAATGGTGGAGAAAAGGAGATCTCTCCTGAACAGTTCGATGATGATGAGGAGGATTTTATGGTTTATGACGAAGAGACCAAGATGACGGAACTGTTGATGGAGGCGATTTCATTTCTCTCCGGTGGCAAGCCAGATTTGGCTCGAGCAGAGGCGGACCCATTGTTCAAACTCCTGAAGTTCACTGGAGATGCTGACCAAATGGATCAAGTATGGGTTTCGTGGACCACTGAAATGTTGTCCGTGCTGGAACTTCTCGAAGTAGTGAAGTCGTATGAGGTTTCGCTCGCGGAGGTGGAAGAATGGGTCAATGACCTGAGGATATGGTATGAGCGAGCCAATTTGGGAGAGGAAAAGGATCCCAAAAGAGGTAAAAAGAGATCCCTAGAAAGGGAGTCCAGCAAGGATATTCCTGCCGAAAAAGGAGTGGTTGAGACTTCGGAGACGGAGGTTGCCGTTGAAGAAGAGAAGAAAAAGGTAAAAAAGAAGAGGAAAGCTGCAGCTATCGAAGATCCTTACACTCTCATGGTTCCAAAGCCGAAGAAGATGCCGACGATCATTGAGAAGGGTGGATCAACATCCAATGTGGTGGCTTCTGCAGTGGAAAAATCCTCGAAGACGCGCACAAAGTCAAATGTCGGTGGAAAGACAAAGAAGAGGGAGAAAAGTCAGAGTCCCAAAAAAGAAGAGGTGGTAATGGTTCAAGATCCTGAAGAAAAGGATCGTCCATCTGATGCGGATGCACCAGGGTCTGCCACTGCGAATGAAGAGCTGGGTCAATCTTGCCAGGCGATTGAGGACGCAAAGAGAGAAGGATTGGTATCCTCAATTCAAAGGGGCGTACAGGATCCTGTTCTTACAGTTTCGGACCTGGAGTATATTCTGCTGCAACTTCACCTCAAGATTGCCAACAATCGGAAAAAGAAGTGATTGGATGGTATGGATGAAGGGATAGTTTTTCTCTTTCTGGAGACGGGTGCGCTGGAACAGCCAATGTGCTGACAATGTGGTGGTTACTATTAAGGGTATGGAAATCCCTGATAGTAGAAGTAAGTAGCTTTTCGCGTAGCGAAGACCACGGTTTGTGGTGAAGAAGGCCAAGGAGTCTTCAGTGATGAGAGGATCATGGTGAAAAAAGATTCTCTGTGGGTAGTAGGTTAGCCAACGTGCTATAATTCAGTCCTGGAAGACGTTAAACCACAACTTGCATTTCAAGCAGCTGGCTGCTGCCTTAATGGCAGTTTTTGGCCAAAAGACCTGCATCTCCAATGTGTCCTAGGAAATCCTAGGACAGGGGGAGTGCGGAGCTGCAATTGGTATTGTAGAAAGGAGTTAGTGTTGGAAGTTGAAAGGGTTAATGAACCCGTAAACTATGTTTGGCTCAAGGATGGCCAGCCCGTCCAAAGAAAAAAGTCCGTGTTTGGGAGTGAGGGTTGGGTTAGTGCCCCTCTACTTGTGTAAGGGTGCCCCTTCCTTGTTGCTCTTATCCGTGTTCTTGGTTGTTTCTTGGTTCGATCTGGGAAATATAAGTTCAGGGCGATTAGGGGAGTTGATTTCCTTCCTTGGTTGTCCCCCCGTACCCTAAACCCTAACCCCCCCCCCCCCCTCGAAGCTCCAGGAATCCACCAGAAGCCCGCCTTCGCGTTCCAGAACGCACGGAACTTTCTGCAGAAAGCCGTGGAGAACCGGGAGGTGGCTTTAATGGGTAACAAAAAAGGGAGGTTTAGGGTTTAGGGTTTAGGGTTTGGGGTTTGGGGTTTTGGGGTTTTGGGGTTTAGGATGTAGGGTTTAGGGTTTAGGGTTTAGGGGGTGTGGGGGGCTTTTGGATTAATGAGGTCTTTGGGGTTTGTAGGGTTTATGGGGCCTTGAGGGCGTTGATGCTTTTGAGGTTTCGGTGCGCCTGGAGGCCCTTCCTCGCACGTTTTAGGGTTTTTAGGGTTTTTGGGGTTTTTGGGGTTTTTGGGGTTTAGGGTTTAGGGTTTAGGGGGAGGGGGGTTGGCCGGGGCCATCGGGGGTACACGAAGCGTCATATCCTGGCCTTTGAGGCTTTTGGATGTCGGGCTTGCAGGGACCTCCTGAAGAATCTCCTCAAGCCCCTAAGCCCCTAAGCCAAAACCCTAAGTCCTAAACCCTAAGCCCTAAGCCCTAACCCAAAACCCACCAAGCCGCTTGTGGGAGGTGGGCCCTTTGGCCGCCATGCTCATCCTGCGCAAGGTGCCTCGTGCGGTTGAGGGTGCAGGGTTTGCTTGGAGGTCTGGAGGAGGGCTTGGCTAGGGCGCAGATCGTTGGCAGTTTTCGGGGGCCGGGGGGGGGGGGAGGGGTAGGGTTAAGGGTGTAGGGTGTAGGGTTTGGGTTTGGGTTTTGGTTTAAGGTCTGGGGGTGTGTAAAGTTCCTTTAAGCCCTACGCCCCGAAACCCCAAGCCCTAAACCGACTTCACTCCCCGGAGCAGACAGCCGCAACGAAGCCGCCACCGTGATACGCGGTAGTTCAGTATCGCCATAAGGTAGGCCCCTTACTAATAAGGATTCCAAACCCCTAAACCCTAAACCCTAAACCCCAAACCCTAAACCCTAAACCCTAAACCCTAAACCCTAAACCCTAAACCCTAAACCCTAAACCCTAAACCCTAAACCCTAAACCCTAAACCCTAAACCCTAGACCCTAAACCCTAAACCCTAATCCCTAAACCCCGAAAGAACCTTCAGAAGCACCCACAGGTGTGCGAAGGAGTGCAGCAGAAGTTCCAGAGTCAGGGTCGGCAACGGCCCCGGTTTTGGTTTTGGAAACCCCATTATAAACCCTAAACCCTAGAGCCTCGGGACAAGTGAGCCCAAAGCTCTTCAGAAGCCAAGGGGTTTGGGGCTTAGGGTTGGGGAGTCCTTAATGGTGACGATCAGAGAGGCGATAGTTCCCTATTGAGGACTGTTAGTAAAACGGGGGGACATCCCAAGCTTAGGGCAACTCGAAGGTGAGTTCGGTTCTTCTCTAGGCGGGGCCGTGGAATATGGGGGTTTCCGAACTTCGGGTGCCTTACTGGGGTCCTCTTCATAAGGGAATCCTACTATTTGGGGACTGAATTAGGGGTCTCCCATCTTCGTTCGCAAACCCCATATTGGACTCATAGGGTTTGCGGGGTGTTCGAGGGTCTTCCTTATGCGGCTCAGAAGGTTTTTATAAACGGCACTGGAGCTTCCAGAGTTTTTTCATGATCGTGCGGCTGTCTGACGATCGGCTGGAAAAGCCCCTCAGCCCCAAACCCTTAACCGTAGACCCTAGACCCTAACCCCTAAACCCTAACCTTAAACCCTAAACCCAAACACAAAACCGGATCCTTCAAAAGTCCAAGCCCTACATCTGCCTTGGCTCCACTGCTGGTCCTACAGACTTGGTGGGCTTTCTAGGCCGCTCCAAGTAGGTTTAGGGTTTAGGCTTTAGGGTTTAGGGTTTAGGGTTTAGGGTTTACCCCACCCCCAAAACGTTGATAAAGCTATCGCTGTCCTCTTGCCCCTGCAACAGCACTCCAACATCCTAGCACATTGAACCCTCAACCCTGAACCCTGAACCCTGAACCCTAAACCCTAATACCCCAATACCCTGAACCCTCAACCCTGAACCTGAACCCTAAACCCTAAACCCTAAACCCTAAATCCTAAACCCTAAACCCGAAACCCGAAACCCTAAACCCTAAATCCTACACCCTAGACCCGAAACCCGAAACCCTAAACCCTAAACCCTAAACCCTAAACCTAAACCCTAAACCCGAAACCCTAAACCCTAAACCCTGATACCCATGGGACCTCCGAGTAGGACCTGAACTGCCTTGGAGGTCGGTGCTGACGGTACGGCTGTGGAGGCCAGGAGCTCCGGATAGTACAAGCCCTATGGGCCCATAAGGGTTTAGGGTTTTTTGGGTTTAGGGTTTAGGGTTTAGGTTTTGGGGTTTCGGGTTTAGGGTTTAGGGTTAGGCCCTAGAAGCTTTCGAGGGCTGAGGGTGTTGAAGGCTTTCGGAGACCCCTGAACCCTAAACTCTAAACCCCAAACCCTAAACCCTAAACCCCAAACCCTAAACCCTAAACCCCAAACCCTAAACCCTAAACCCTAAACCCCAAACCCTAAACCCTACTCAACAATCCCGATTGGCGGCGGCAGTTCTTGGCTTCAAGTCTTTGGGCCCTAGGCGGGGTTTCGGGTTTATTGTTTGGTTTAGGGTTCAGGGCCTTGAAAGCCTGTAGCCCTAAACCCTAAACCCTAAAAGCCCTAAAAACCCCAAACCCCAAACCCAAACCCCAAACCCCAAGCCCCAAACCCCAAACCCTAAACCCTAAACCCTAAACATTTCTGCTGGATGCCATGAAGATGCTTGCATCTTCTCTGTCTTGAGAGTTGCTGCATGGGTCCCGGATGGGTTCAAGATACCTACGAGAGCAATCCAGGGTTTAGGGTTTAGGTTTAGGGTATAAGGTCTAGGCCTGAAATCCTCAGCCCGAATTAAACCTAGTGTGCCCCTTCCAGAGTGGGTGTAGCGTCTAGGGGTTTACGGCTGGTGGGGTTTTATAGATTCGGCTGGGGGCCCGCATTTTTGCAGGAGTCCACCGGGCAAACTAATACCCGAGGTTTTAGGGTTTCATTGTATTGCTCTCGATCTCCATGCTCGGAACACTACACTCACTAAACCCTAAACCCCCTCCCCTGGAAGCCTTAAGCCACTCAAGGAACAGACCCTCTGAGCATCCCAAGCCCTTCAAAACAACAGCGCAGGGTTTAGGGTTTAGGGTTTAGGGTTTAGGGTTTAGGGTTTAGGGTTTAGGGTTTAGGGTTTAGGGTTTAGGGTTTAGGGTTTAGGGTTTAGGGTTTAGGGTTTAGGGTTTAGGGTTTAGGGCTCTCCCCTGAACTAAAATGAACCAACTAAGGGCGCGCACAAGGCCTAAACCAAGACTCAAACCTATGCCATCAACCGCAAGCCTCATAATTGCTCCTCAGCCCTGCAGCCTAGTAATTTCTTAAGAACCCCCCAATAAAGAAAACTATTCTTTCTTGTAAGGGAATATAGGGGTTTGTTTTTATTCTCCAAGGGTTCTTAAGCAACTCTTGCATTGGGTTTAGGGCTTGGCGGCGCTGAGGCTGGCAGCGTTCGCCGAGGAGTTCAAAGGCAGAATGGCCTCCTTATGGGGGGTTTAAGGTTTAGTGTTCAGGGTTTAGGGTTTAGGGGGTAGGATCCCTTGTAATCAGGACCCCAATACAGTGCTCCTGATTTCGGAAACTCCATATGGTCAGTTCTCTAAGTTGGATGGACGGGTCTCTGAGCGTGGGGTTCCTACGAGAATCGGGGAAAAAAGGCCATCATCTACAAGGCTGTCCCTGACAAGTGGGACCTTGTTGGTCCAGTTCCGGTTACCCTAAACCGCTTGTTTACACCCACCCGAGTCGGCTGAGGCTTTAGGGTTTAGGGCTTCGGGTTCAGGGTTCAGGGTTCAGGGTTTAGGGTTTAGGGTTTAGGGTTTAGGGTTTAGGGTTTAGGGTTCCGGGTTCAGGGTTCCGGGTCCAGGGTTCAGGGTTTAAGCTGTTCTCGTTTGGAAAGGGCTGAAGAAATGAGCTCGGGGGTTGCGGAAGGGTCGGCTTCAGGCCCTGTTACAGCTTCCAAGCGACTGGCCGGCTAGTGGTAGGGAATGAGGGTTTAGGGTTTAGGGTTTAGGGTTTAGGGACTTAGAGTACTATAGGGGTCAGCTGATGGGGTTTCATGCTCAGCAATGCACAATGCTTCGCAATACATACTATTTATGTCAGAATGCGGAATGAAGGCGTTTGCCATGGCCTTATGATGCAGGGGCTGAGACTCCACTGGGTATAAGCAATGTTTTCCGTTGGCGACATGCCATTGTATGGCCCCAACTCGCACAACCCCTCACGCAAGGTCGCGCCAGGCTGGCGCAGCGCACTGTTCCAGATGGCATGCCTACGGTAATCCGTACAATCACAAGCACCCTAAACCCTAAACCCTAAACCCTAAACCCTAAACCCTAAACCCTAAACCCTAAACCCTAAACCCTAAACCCTAAACCCTAAACCCTAAACCCTAAACGCTCAAGCGCAAATTTGCAGCCACCAGTGCACGCGGTGTGCACTTGCGCCATGCGCAAATTTTGATGGTGCAGTCATTGGGATTCTAATGTAGGGGTCGGAATAATTACGAACAGTATTACCTTATGGTTCCTTCATAAGTATACAGTAAACAAAAATGACCTCCAAAGCCCTGTTCAAATCATTAAGGCCTCACTACTAGTTTCAGGGATGTGTGCGCACGGCGTGCACCGAGGGATGCAGGTTTTGGAGTTGACTTGCGCTCGTGGTGGTAAAGCACGGTGCATGTAGCTGGCGCCGATGTTTCGGTCACGGGATCTGACTTAGGGCGGGCGCCTAGTAGCCAGCAACCAAGGAAGGAAGCACTGAGCCCCCAAACCCCAAACCCCAAACCCCAAACCCGAAACCCTAAACCCTAAACCCTAAACCCTAGACCCTAGACCCTAAACCCTAAACCTCAAACCTCAAACCCTAAACCCTAAACCCTAAACCCTAAACCCTAAACCCTAAACCCTAAACCCTAAACCCTAAACCTTAAACCCTAAACCCTAAACCCTAAACCCTAAACCCTAAACCCTAAACCCTAAAGCCTGAACCTAAACGAAGAGCCACAATTTGCTGCAAGGCTCCGTCACCTTCAGGGACATGCCCTTCGAACTGGCCAAGACCTCACCTGGGGGACCAAGACCCGCGACCCTAAACCCCTCAAGGTTCTGGTGCATTTGGGCCGCTCTACAATCCCGTAATGAAAGAGAGGAATGTAAAGTGATATGAAGGTACTGAAGTAGTTTTTCTGGGCATGATGTTTTGTTTCTTGAAAGGGAAGTGCGGCAGTGGTGAAGTGCGGAATGTGGCTGTCTGCTTGTCCCTGAACCCCAAACCCCTAAAGGGTCCTTTTGCATAAACACCCCTTCTGCCACCACCCTTGCCACCAGTGCTGCCTGGCTTCAGTCGCACTCGGTCGCGTGGCTGCGGTAGCAGAAAGCCATGTGCGGGCTCTCCGATCTCCCCAAGAAGCACGTTGGTCATCAGGCGGGCCTTGACCCTAAACCCTAAACCCTAAACCCTAAACCCTAAACCCTAAACCCTAAACCCTAAACCCTAAACCCTAAACCCTAAACCCTAGTCACAAGGTTTGCTTGGGCTCGAAGTGCCGCGGGGCAAGAACAAAGCGGGCTAGGCTCAGGGGAACCCTAGTTTAGGGTTTAGGGTTTAGGGTTTAGGGTTTAGGCTTTAGTGTTTAGGGTTTAGGGTTTAGGGTTACGGGGAACCCTATACCCGAGACCCCAAGCCCCCTAAACCCTCAGACTAAGCTTCAGAAGCATGTCACTGAGACTCTACAGGCCCCTCAGTCGACGTGATTACCTCAAAGCATAAACCCTCACCACCACAGCCCAACCCGAAACCCTACAATCTAAAGCCGAACCCCCGAAACCCGAAACCCTAAATCCGAAACCCGAAGCCCCTAGGCCCTAAACCCTGCCAGGACATCTCCGTTGTGCCAACGGACGCTTCCGGGACCCAGCCTGTAGAGGAAAATCATCCGTTTGCCGTCGAGCCACCTGGCCAAAAGCCATTGTCAGGGTTGAGGGTTTCGGGCTTAGGGCTTAGGTCTTGGCTTAGGGCTTGGGATTTGGGGCTTGGGGTTTAGGGCTTAGGTATTTGGGCGTCCGAACCCGCAAAACCCTAAACCCTAAACCCTAAACCCTAAACCCTAAACCCTAAACCCTAAACCCTAAACCCTAAACCCTAAACCCTAAACGGGTTCAGAGTTTAGGGTTCCGGCCTCCCTACGCCATGGATGCGAGGCAGAGTGGTGACCCTTAAGCCCTACACCTAGGTCTTCTGCAAACCTCTTCAAATGGCGCCTCTTCAATTGGCATCCCTCCATGTAGGGTTTAGGGTCCAGGGTTTAGGGTTTAGGGTTTG
>CAJNDS010002423.1:217500-312500 GCA_905221605.1 Symbiodinium natans
CCTAACCCTAAACCCTAAACCCTAAACCCAAGACCATGAAAAACACGAAAAAAACCCAGAAAAAACACGAAAAACAAACCTGGACCCGAGAGAAAGACAGAAGTAATTTTGGAAAATGCACCAAGCAGCAGTAATCACAAGAACATGTATGGCAACGCAAGGTAGGAGGTGGAAACAGAAACAGCCAGAGAGCGAGAGCTGTTCCTCTCGGTAGTTCCTTGGCTCTGGTGCGTCAGCAGTGTGCGGTTTAGGGTTTGGGTTTAGGGTTTAGGGTTTCGGGTTTAGGGTTTAGGGTTTAGGGTTTGGGGTTTAGGGTTTAGGGTTAGGGTTTAGGGTTTAGGGTTCAGGGTTTAGGGTTTTGGGTTTAGGGTTTAGGGTTCACTTTTCAACCCTAACCCCTAAACCTCTAACCCTAGGCCCTTCTGGCATTTCTTGGCCAATCGCTTGCACTGCCAGCCTGTCACCCTCGGCCCTAAACCGGCTCAGGATTTGTGTCGCTCAAACGTGGTTCCTCCGAAGCTTATTTCGGGGGCGTGCGGTTTGGGGTTTAGGGTGTATAGGGTTGAGGTCTCATCATCTCGCTGTGGAGGCACCTCCATCATTAAGATTCGCGATGTGCACTATCAGGAGCTGCCTCGGGAAATGCTAAACCCTTAAGCCCTAAACCCCAAACCCGAAAGGCTCGGAACATGCTAAACCCTCTAACTCCTAAAACCTGGGAAGGCACCAGCGGCTTAGAGATTGTCGAGGGGTTCTGGAAAGTCCCAAGCCCCCAGCATGTGGGGTTTACAGGATTTAGGGTAGTCACGCTTCTCAGAATCGAAGTCTGGACCCCAAAGCCCCTAAACCCTAAGCCCTAAGCCCTAAGCCCTAAGCCCTAAACCCTAAACCCTAAACCCTGAACCCTGAACCCTAAACCCTAAAACCCCAAAACCTCGGACCACACTGGGCCTGGTGTACAAATCCGTATGCCTGCCAGGTGCCTGCTCACCCCTAAATGCCTCCTCACCGCAAAAGAACTAGCTGATACTGTAGCCCTGAACATACTGAGGTAGGGTTTGGGGGTTTAGGGTTTAGGGTTTAGGGTTTAGGGTTTAGGGTTTAGGGTTTAGGGTTTAGGGTTTAGGGTTTAGGGTTTATGTTCAGGGTGTGGAGTGGGGTTTAGGGTTTTAGGGGGCATTGACCTCGGCACTTCCAGGCTCTCACCCTCGCAGCTTCAGGCTACGGCCACTTCTTGCCCTCGACCTTCAAAGGTTTATAGGGCTTAAGCCCCTCACAAATCGCGTAAACCCTAAACCTTGCAAACCCTAAACTGAAATTCGCATCAATCCAAGAGCCTTTAGAACCGGGAACAAGAACTCCGGACGATGATTTCCTGAGACGAGAGGCAGTCCTGTTTGTGGCTCCCCCATGTAGCTGGGGAGTCGCTGTGAGCCTGCACGCTGCGTTTGACACCTGATCCCCACATGCAGGGTACGGCATGGCCTTTGTGAGATTGTTGCTTAAGGGGTATAAGGAGGGACCCCTAGAAGGGACCCTTCATCTTATTCCCCTATAAAACCCCTATACATATATATATATATATGTATATTGCTCACCCCCCCCATGATCTACCGCGGTGGGTCTGGGAGAGAGGGCGCGGGGGTGGGGTGGGGGCCTTGCATGCACTGTAGAATGATATACGAAGTTGGCAAAATTATGATAGTGATGCTGACAATAATAAAAGCAGCAATTAAAATATTAAAAAATGATAATGATAGGAATCATAATAATCATAGTAATAGTGATAGCAATACTAATTTCAATGATAACCACAATAATGATTGTAATAATAATAGTAGTAATCATAATCATAAGAAGAATCATAATCATACTATACTGTAAACAGTGGTAACAATAGCAATAGTTATAATAACAGGAAGAGTGGTAGTAATCATAATAATATAGACAAATTTATTTTTTTATTATAGTAGTACTAGTAATACGAGTCAAACTAGTAAGAAGCAGAAGAAGAAGAGTAATGATAGGAATAATAATGGTAGTAAGAATAGTAAGAATCAAAATGATAATACTACTGATAATAATAAACATAGGAATAATAGTAACTATGGTTATAAACGTAATAATCGTAAGAAGAAGAATAATCAAAATAAACTAGTATGAACAATAATACCAGTTGTAACAACAACAAGAATAACAAACAGCAATAATGCTAAAACCAAAAAGAATAGATACTCTTAGTAATAATCATAATGACAATAGTAATTATAGTAATGATACTCATAATAAGAATAATGATGATGACAATAGTAATGATGCTACTATTACTAATGATCATACTAGTAGTAGTAATGGCAATAGCAATAATGGTAATAACAATAACGATCATATTACTATTAGTAGAAATATAATAATCATAGGAAGAATAATAATGATAACAATAGCAACTATAATAATATTAATAGGAATACAAAATGATAATGTTAACAATAATTATGATAATAGCCACAATAGCAGAATAATTAAACGAATAATCCTTGTTATAATGATACGGCTAACAATAAAAAACACGACTCATAGCAATAATTGTAGTAGTAGAAGTAGTAGAAGTAGTAGTAGTAGTAGTAGTAGTAGTAGTAGTAGTAGTAGTAGTAGTAGTAGTAGTAGTAGTAGTAGTAGTAGTAGTAGTAATTATGAAATATTGATATTAATAGGAATACAAATAGGAATGATAATGGGAATAATAATAGAAATATAATAACAATACTAATGCTAATAATCAAAACATGCTAATAATCATAATCATAATGTTAATAATGGTAAGAAGAATCATATTAACAAAGATAATAGTAATCATAATGATAATGACAATAAGAAGAAATTTAACAGTAATAAAACCTACATGATTTTCTGAAACAAATCAGAGTTAAGAAAAACGTGTGGTCTCATTTACAAAATTAAGATTTTTGAGAAAAGGTAGATGATTTTCCGTTAAAAATTGGAAATTCATGTTTTTCTGCAAAGAAAAGGATGGTGGCGATCCAGTTTTGTCCAGTTTCGGCCCAGTTTCGATCCAGTTTTGGTCCAGTTTCATGAAACTGGACCTACTACCGTCAAGTCTTCAATAGACGTTTGGCAGATGGTTCGCTATGCACGTCACCCGTCATTTCGCCCGTCAGTGTTTGAGGAAAAAACACAGCCGCAAGACACACGTTCAAAAAGCAAAATGCACATAAAACACACACCACTGCTTTTATGTGGCATAAGATAACATAGCCTTTTGTATTATAGTGTAGTTTTTTCTACATTTTCCGAGGAAAAAATCAGAAATTCAGACTTAGAGTTTAGGGTTTAGGATTTAGGGTTTAGTGTGAAGCCCAAGGATGGCATCAGCATTGTCAGCCCAGAAGGCATCTTTCATCACGAGTATTTCACCATCAACACGGCTCCCCAGATGCCAGAAACCCCATAACTTCCGTATTCAGGTGAACCACCGGTTCCGAAGGCTTTTGGCTGGTCGCAAAATCGCGATGGGATACGAGGCTGGGCCCCGTAGGCTACCTCTAGTCTGACATTGGTAGCGGAGCCTGTATGCTCCTGTAACTCCGCTTGCTCACATGTCGTTTCCTGATGCTGGTGATGGTGATCCGCTGCCGGGCTTCGACGGAGCTCAAGGTCCCGGTGGTGATGTTCCGGTCAACGAGCCGGTCGATTCGAGTGGCAGGACCTCGGACACGGGACCTGCAAGTCGTGATGGTGACGATGTGGTTTGGACTTCGTGGAATGAAGATGGAGATTGGGAGCAACGCGGTTGGTCCCGCGACATGTGGTCTTGGACTCATTGGGAGGAGTCAAGAGATCGACGAGGAGATTGGCGAGAGGTGGACGGAGAGCGTCGGGCTAGCATGACGAGCACAGGTTTGTCCGGCACCGGCGACTCCCGGACCACAGGGCCTGCCGGCCGGAATCCAGGCTTGTGGACGATGCCCGGAGATCCGTGGAGCGATGGGAGAGGACACGGTGGCGGGCAATCTGATCCTTGGATGGCGTACCGGACTTCATGGCCTGGTCAGGTGCTACCTGGACAAGTCGGTCTTCCTCATGAAGTGCCCGGTGGACCCGGACCTCCACTACCTCCCTCGGCAGATGGTCGAGCCTGGGTACCTCCTGGTGACGATTCACATCTTCGCCCTCGAGTCGAGAGAGATGAAGGGGCTGTGTGGAACGGATGGCGTCACTTCGGCGATGGCGGCTACTACCAGGACAATTCTGACGGTCGCAACGGGGGTTTGAAGAATGCCGGGCACACCCGCCCGACAGAGCGGCTCACCGCACCTTCTTTCTCCGGCGACGGTGAAGACGTGGGGTCGTCAGCTCGGTCGTACCTGCGACAGATCGAAGCCTGGCGGAGGATGACGCTTGTTCCTCTACACCAACAAGGGCTAGTGCTTTACCAAGGACTATCTGGAGGAGCATGGGTGGCCGCAGAAGAGTTGAACGTTGATGAGCTCGGCAAGGCCACCGGAGTGCAGTACCTGGTATCATGGGTCACAGCTCGCTACCTCGACCTCGAGATCACGCGGATCGGCCGGGCGTTCTCCGAGTTCTTCAGGAAATTGAAACGGAAGCACGGGCAGAGCATCAGGGAGTACAACACCGAGTACGACAGGCTCTACGCTCGTTTGAAGGAGATTGGATGCACTTTACCCGAGGCCTGTGCAGCTTGGTTGTATGTGGACCGCCTCCAACTTGAAGAACATGCCGAACTCAACCTCCTGGCGAGCGTCGGGAACAAGTACGCACTGTTGCCTTTGCAGCAGGCAGCAGTGATCCATGACCGTGGGCATCGCAAGCCTTGGGAAAATGCCAAGCGGAAACCCTACATCAACCACCTCACCGATGCCCAGGATGACGAAGAGGAAGCCCACTCCGATGAAGAGGACCTTGCCGATGGAGTACCCGAAGAAGTCGCCACCGCCTACATGGCTTACCAGTCCGCCAAGAACAGGTACAAGGATCAAGCGCGCAACCGGGGGTACCATGGTCCTAAGGGGGAAGAATCTGGCGGTGGAGGAGGCAACGGACACGACAAGGACTCGAAAGGGGTGAAGGACGCCAAGATCAAGAGTATGAAAGCCAAGTCGTTCTGCGCAGGATGTGGGAGAAGAGGCCACTGGCACCGAGACCCCGAGTGTCCCCACAACCGTGGTCGAGATGATGACAAACACCCAAAGGGGGCCGCCGTGAAGGAGATCGAGATGTGCAGCGTGATGCCGGCCGACGTCTTCGTGGTGAAGTACGAGGGCGACCAGTTGCACGGGATCACCGACACAGCTTGTGCAAGGACGGTTACCGGGACTCAGTGGCTGCAACGGTACCTAGACATCGCCGGGAAGGATGGCAACTCTCCTCAATTGCATCGTGAGTGTGAGGCCTTTCGCTTTGGTACCGGGAAGATCTACTACTCATCGTTCTACGTGATCCTCACGTTCACCTTCGGCAACAAGCTGGTTCAGGTCAGGACCTCTGTGATCACGGGCGACATACCCCTTCTCCTGTCCAAGACAGTTCTCGGAAAGCTTGGGATGCTCTACGATGTTGAAGGGGGAAAGGCCGATTTCACCAAGGTAGGGATACAGAACTACAGGCTGGCGACAACGCCGTCCGGGCACCCTGCCATTTTGATTGTACCTGCCCCTCCTCCCATCAGTGGAGGAGCTGACTTGCTGGCAGAAGACCTTCGACTCGAGCCTCTCGCGGCATATATGGCTTTCGCTGTGTCATGTCGCAGTCCTATGGGCGCTAGCAGTCCGAGCCAGCTCTACGGTTTCTTCCATGACAAGAAGTTAGACCCCAGTGTTCGAAACATGCTCGCCCATGAGAAGTTCGAACATCATACCTTCTATGCATGGTGGTTGGGAACTTCCATCGCTGGGGACTTCTGGGTTGAGACCTTTGACAGTTGGATTCGGATACATGTCACCCCCAGGAAAGTCCTTTTTAACCCTGCAAAATGGAAGACATCTACTCCATTGCTGCGAACCATGCTCTTGAACAGTATCGGAGACTTTAGAGTGACAGAGGGGGTGTGCTGCAACTCCGGGAGGTGGCTTGAGCCTACAGTAGATGTCATTGGAGCCAGTGAAGCTGATCGTGACGAACCACTCCTGCCGCTGTTGTGGATCGGAAGAACAGTGTTTAGCAAAGCTACACAACCCAATTCGATACCAACCCCATCTCTCCCGAGCGGGTATGTCAGGGCAATGTCCTCTGCCGCCGCAGTCGATGAGACCCGCCATCTCGAAGATGGGGAAGGTGCAGCTCCTCGAGGAAGCCTTGCGTTTGGGCTTGGTGGTCCACCGAAGCTGGAGTGTGGAGGAGATCAAGTCGGCGATCATGGAGCACACGGCCCAGGAGGACCAGAACGACCCCACGATGATGATGAAGAGGATGGGCAACATGACCCTCGCGGAGTTGAAGTTGAAGGCCACTTCGTTGGGAGTCGAATACAACGAGCGAGTGACGAAGGGGAACCTCCTGCGGTTGGTGAGAGACCATGTGGGCACCGAGGACACCGAGCTGATGAAGGTCGGGCGATTCCGGGGCTACGAGTTCCGCGAAGTACCGACCTCGTATGCGACATGGGTGGCGCAGGAGTACAAGAGGGCGGACACCATGGACCCCGACCTGGTGAGGTTCCTTCGATGGCACGAGAACAAGGAGAAGCAAAAGAAGGAGACATACTCCGGGGGGCTGACGGACAATGGATACTCAACGACCCCCTACATCCCGAGCTACGACACGGCGGACAGTCAATCGCAGTACCACTCGTACCAGTCGCACCGATCGAGCGCGGGGAGCTCATGGGGAGTGGTGGATACTCCGGACGCCTCGAGGAGCCCCAAGAAACGAGCCACCGGGGAAGTGAATCCGGAGATCATGGACCCGGAACCGGACCCCTCCACCATGGCCGAGATCCAAGCGTTGGAGGCGAAGTTGGCGGCACTCAAGGGCAAAGCTCAAGGACAAAGGAAAGGGAGGTGATCACAAGCGATGAACGGAGAGCTGGCCGCGAAGGATGCGGGGGATGTGCAGGAGATAGGCCAGACGACCTGATCACCGAAGAAGAGTTCCTCTCTAGGTATAAGACCCACCACTCCTACCTCGTGCAGGACCTAGAAGATGATATCCACAGCGCGGCAACCCCGGTCGAGGATGCGGCCCAGGAAGCCTACAAGCGCGGTGACTTCAGCCATGAGAGATGCCTGCAGGTTCTACGGCTACTTCCTCATGAACCACAAAAGGTCCTTAGGGGAAAGGGGTTTGCAGTCAACGAGGGGGAGAACGATGGGGGAAGCCTACAGTCCGGGTACAGTTCCTATGGCCTTTTCGTCCACGGAGGGACCCATGGAGTCACAGTAGCCAGTCAAGACCATGGACACCTGACCAGGTACATCAATGCCTACGGGAGACACCACCTCGAGAAAGGAGCCACATGGTCCACCTTCACCCTGTCCGTCAACGTCCAATCGAAGCTACACCACGATGCCCACAATTTGAGAGGGAGTCAGAACCACTGCATCAGTCTTGGTCAGGATTCCGGAGGAGGGGTCTGGGTTCAGCATCGTGACCTTAGCGAAAGGGAAGCCAACACCGCTGAAGTCGTGTGGAAAAGGGGTGGGAATGGAAGTTGGATACCTGGCCACATCGTCAACACCAAGAACAACTTCTACTCCTTCGACCCGCACCTGAAGCACTCGACCGAAGAATGGGGAGGAAATAGGTGGTGCCTGATATTCCACACTGCTCGCAGCATCAACAAGGTTGGCGATGAGGTCCGGGACTACCTGAAACGATTGGGGTTTCGCCTACCTCGACGAGATCCTGAACAGCAAGAAGAGGGGCATCGGGTGGGCAAGCTGAAACCGAATCGGGGGATGAGATCACGTCTTTCCGGGATCGCGGGCAAGTTGAGTGTTCTCTATACCACCTTGCTCATTGCCTCCACCTCGTTTCTTAGCGAAGTATACAGTCCAGGTCCGACTTACGACCCCATCGTGCTCTTTGAAATCGGTGGGTTCGATCACACGATGGAGGCCACTGATCTCAACAAAACGGTGTTGGAGCCCTTGTCGTGGACCAGCTACAACGCGCCCGAGGGTAAAGAGCTCGCCCATAACTTCATCATCGGGGCAAGTCCACAAGAGCTATGTGTCCACACCGGTGACATGCCAGAGGGTTGTGAGCAGGACGTGTTGGACCTTGCACGAGAACAACTAGAAGGTGGGGGGAGCGTTATCGTCGAGGACGACAAGGTCGGGAGGTTCGTTGACTACCTCACGAAGTACTTGCAGTACTATGACGAGGCCAAACAGCGGGCAGTGTTCTTCAGGGAGAAAGCCGGACGACGGAGATGGGATGGAGAGAAACGGGCACACCAAGTATGCGTTCTTGATGAAATCGGAGGAAAACCTGACGAGGACGCCAAGAAGGACATCAAGCTTCAAGCCGGAGGAATACGCTTCGATCCCTCAGTTAGCGAGACCATTCGGGGTCCTCTGAGACGTCTGCATCAGAACCTCGGACATCCTCGACGAGAAGATCTGCTTCGCCATCTTCGCCTGGCTGGTTGCGAGAATGCCGTCCTCAAGGCAGTCAAAGGGATGACTTGTGAAGTTTGCGATAGTCAAAAGGGGCCCAACATCGCAAGGCCTAGCGCGCTCCCCAGGATGTACGGTTTCAATGACTGTGTGGGGGGCGACATCCTCTATGCCCACGATGTCAACGACGAGAAGCACATCTTCCTCAACCTAGTCGATTGGGGAACCACCTTCCAGGTTGTGGTCAAAATCCCAGGTACCAAGGCCGAGGACCTCGAGAAGGCATTCAACGATCATTGGATCACCCCCTTTGGACCTCCGGTGACCGTGTCTCTGGACTTGGAAGGTGGTCTGCAGAAGGGGCTAGCGCGACTTTGTGATTGGCACCACATCAAGGCGAAGCATGCTGCGGCCCAAGCCCACTGGCAAGCAGGGGTCACTGAGAGGCATGGGGCTTGGTGGAAAAATATCTGGGATCGAGTCGTACATGATCGAAGCGTTGGAAGTGAAGAAGCCGAGTTAGCAGCCACATGCGTATCAAGTGCCAAGAACGAGCTCAGGAGGAGGTGTGGCCACGCCCCAGTCACCTGGGTCTTCGGCAGAAATCCAAGGGGGCTGGAGGACTACATCGACCCCGACTCAGGAGAAAAGCTCACCTGGAGTCTGTCCGGAGACAGTCAATATCAGAGGTTGGTCACCATGAGGGCATCCGCGAGAATCGCTTTCCACCAGTCGCAGAATGATGATCGGCTTCGACGAGCTCTACTACAGCGGGCGAGGACTGTGTCGAGACCGTATGAGCCGGGAGAGCCGGTACATTTCTGGTTCCAACCCAAGAATAGGAGGAGAGCGAGATGGGAAGGGCCTGCCGTAGTGGTTGGGCGAGAAGGGAACAACTATTGGATATCCAGGAACGGACGATGCCGATTGACAGCGCCAGAACACCTTCGCCCATCAGGACCAGAAGAAGTCGGAGAACTCATGACCATGAAGTACGTCGAGAAGGAGATGAATGCCCTCCTCGAAGCCGACCTTGACCACGACGACACCTTCGACCAGGACAAGTTCGTTTTGGACTATGACAGGGAGCTCGATGATGCGACTGGTGAACGCGGGGGGCTGTATGATGAAGAAGAAATGATGGACTACGAGCCGGACATTGACGAAGAGGAGGATCTCGGCGGGGGAGTCCGGCTAGAGGAGGCTATTGACGAGCCGATGGCTGCGAGACCGCCTTCACGTAGATTCAAAAGGAAGGGGCCACCCGAAGATGCAGTGTGTGAAAAGGGGGAACGGGCTCATGAAGCGATGGCGGTGAGAAGACAACTCACCCAACGTGGTGTCGCCAAGAGACAAGAGAAGGAGCTCAAGTGGCACGAGATCCCCGACGAGGTGAAGGAGAAGTTTCGGCATGCAGAACGACAACAGTGGGAGGAACACCTGGCCTTTGACGCGCTGGAACCTATGTCAGTCGACGAAAGCCACTGGGTCAGACAGAACGTCAACAAGGAGAGAGTCCTCCGATGCAGGTGGGCTTATAGAGACAAGAATTGGTCCAAAAGGAAAGGGGGGAGCTCCGAGATCGAATGGAAGTGTAAGTCCCGGCTTGTCATAGCTGGACACACCGACCCAGACCTCGGCACCAGCGCAGGACTGAGTACAGATGCTCCCACTTTATCTCGGGCCGGATTCCTCACGCTCATGCAAATTCTGGCGAATGGAAGGAAAGATAAAGATCCATGGCGAGCTTCCGCAGGAGATATCAGATGCGCCTTCCTCACCGGGAGCTACCTGAAGCGGGAGGAGGAGCTCTTTCTTCACCAGCCAGACACAGGGTTCCCTGGACTCGATCCTCGTCAATTGGTTCGGGTGAAGAAGAACATCTTCGGCCTCGCTACAAGTCCACATGAGTGGTGGGGTGACCTACAGGCAGGCATCAAAGGGATAGAGCTTCGTCACGACGGCAAGGTGTACGGCTTCGACCAATGCCCACTGGATCCCTGCATCTTCGTCCTAAGAGAGAAGATCGACGGAGGTTTTCGCGGAGCTGGGATCGGGTTTGTCGGGAGCCATGTCGACGACCTCCTGGTGATTGCACCTTCAACCTTCGGCGAGCTGATCAAGAAAGAGTTGTCTGCTGCTTTTCCGGTGGACGTTTGGGAGGACGACGAGTTCTCCTATGTGGGGATGGAATTGAAGTGTGACGAGTTTGGGGTGAGTGTGACCCAGACAAGCTACGTCGACAGCCGCCTGTTCCATGTCACAGTTCCGAAGGGCGTGAAGGACGAGGACATTGCCGATCAGGAGTGCGTTGCGGACAACAGGTCTTTAGTGGGGGCCCTTTCGTGGGTTTCGGCACAAACCCGAGCCGATCTCACATGCTCAGTCAGCATGGCTCAACAGGCACAGGCGAGGCCCACCTACGGCGACATCAAGTTCACGAATGTCGTCTCCACTAGGGCCACCCAACATCGAGACCAAGGACTTCGCTTCAGGGGTGTACCTCGTGACGACATCCTCTTCCTGATCTACCACGACGCTGGGTGGGCCAATGCGCACTACGAGGACGACGACCCTAACTTCAAGCTCTACGACGAAGACAACCAAGCCGGCGTACAGCACGAGTTACCCCCATCCCTCAAGGGGACTCGTAAAGCCAAGAAGGAGAACTCGAAGGTGGCATCGCAGCTGGGATGCCTCATCATGATCGCAGAGAGAGGATGCGTCGGCAAGAAGGGTGGCATCGCAAATGTGGTCGACTGGAAGTCGAGAGCAGGCCAACGAGTATGCCGAAGCACGTTCGGAGCGGAGGCACAGGCAGCAGCAGAAGGGCTCGAAGCGGGGCAATACATGAGGTCTTTGTACGAGACCCTCATTGCCGGGGAACTCGTCGGTGTCGACCAAGCAGTGTTCCCCCTCCTATGCGTCAGCGATTGCAGATCGCTGTTCGATCATCTCCATCGTGAAGGTGTTCCTCGCACTCCGAGCGATCGACGGCTGGCGGTGGACCTAGCTGCTCTGAGGCTAGGGCTGAGAAGCGAACAGTGGGGAGCGAAGCTCCCGTTTGGGTGGATACCCACCCATCTACAGATGAGTGACATTTTAACCAAACCACAAGACAGTGCAGCCTGGTGGGACTCGTTAGGGGGACCACTCCTGCTTCCGATCAATGTAGCTGGGGAGGATGGCAGAATCCGTAACAGAAATGTTACAAGAAGGGGAGCCAGTGTGAAGCCCAAGGATGGCATCAGCATTGTCAGCCCAGAAGGCATCTTTCATCACGAGTATTTCACCATCAACACGGCTCCCCAGATGCCAGAAACCCCATAACTTCCGTATTCAGGTGAACCACCGGTTCCGAAGGCTTTTGGCTGGTCGCAAAATCGCGATGGGATACGAGGCTGGGCCCCGTAGGCTACCTCTAGTCCGACATTTAGAGTTTAGGGTTTAGGGGAACCCTATAGACCCTAGCCCTAAATCCCTTCATGGGGATTCAGCGTGGCGAGGCTTGCTTGTGCATTTCAGTGGTGTGCGCTTGGCAGCCTGCGGGCGCCAACTCTGGAGGGGATTGCGCACTGACACCCTTGGCAGCCCAGTGTCCTGGTTTAGGGTTTAGGGTTTAGGGTTTAGGGTTTAGGGTTTAGGGTTTAGGGTTTAGGGTTTAGGGTTTAGGGTTTAGGGTGTGGGGTTTAGGGTTTGGGTTTTAGGGTTTAGGGTTTAGGGTGTTGGTAGCCCAGTGGTACCCTTTACTTTGTGTTTTGGGGTTCTTGGTCCCCTTACAAAGTAACCAACCCCAAAAAAGTGTGCCCTTATATGATAATATGGTTACTGGGCTACGAAGAATGACACCACGGCAGGATCAAGCGCCTGTCTATGGCGCTTGTCCTGCCGTCTCGCTTTCTTTTTCAAACCTCACAACGGTCAAGAGCGCCCTCGATTTTTTTTGCATTTTAGTTAGGACTTTGGGAAGATGATAGATAGTGCAACTGCCCGTTCTTAAGGGGATGATCTTCGTCGATGCACATGCGGTTTCTTAGTGGGCGTGATCTCGACGCTGAATCTGCGCTGCGTGAGCCAGCTGCAAATTTTAAGTCAATTGTTCTGCCAATGATTATCGTGTCCGGCACCAGCCACATTTTCCGCGTGTGGCGCTGGCTGTCAACCGCACAGTACATCATGTATATCTATCACCGACACTGCACACTGCCGCTGCAGGGGCATGTGGTTCTCCGGCCCGTCCCTGTATTTCTCGGCACCGTCTAATAAATATTTGCACGACGATTCACTCCGCGGGGTGGAGTTCTGTTGACCTTGGGGTGAATTCGGGGCTTATTCAGGGGCTATTTAGGGGCTTATCTAGGGGCTTATAGGGCTTATTAGTGCCATCTCTTAAACCTTAGCCCTGAGCTGCACACCCCACTTCCAGCCATGCTGGCGGCAAATGCCGACGCGACTGTTAACCGCCCAAACAAAGCCAGGAGTGTACGGTTTGGGGTTCGGAGTTTCGGGTTTAAGGCCCTACTTTTTTCGGAGTTGCTGACTCTAGGGTTCCATACTTCTGACTTCAGAATTTTTCTGGCATCACAGACTTCTTTTATTCAGTTCGGTTGTGGGCCTTCAGGGTGTCACAGTTTCGTCCTGAGATGTTTTTTCGGGATTTCAGACTTCTTCTTTCCGCCTCTGCTACGATTACGTTTGTTAGTAGCGCGCTCCCTCTTTGAGATTGTTTTGGTGGTTATTTTCTAAGCACTATTGCCCCTAGTGTTATTGTTGTTGTTTTTGTTTCCTCCCGCTATGACGACAAAGTACTTATTACAAATCTGCAAGTTCCAGTGTCACAAGCACCTTCATTCCATGACAGTTAAGGGCTGCTCATAGGGTTTAGGGTTGGGGTGCTCAGGTGTTCCCCCTTATACGAACAGTCCTTATAGTAGGGATCATAGTACCGCTATTCTAATCCCTATCAAGGGCTGTTAGTATAAGGGGGAACATCCCTAAACCCTAAACACAAAACCCCAAACCCTAAAACCTAAATTCCATGTCCTGACCCTAATGGGGTTTAGGGTTTTAGACCCCAAACCCTAAACCCTAAACCCTAAACCCTAAACCCTAAACCCTAAACCCTAAACCCTAAACCCTAAACCCTAAACCCTAAAGCCTAAACCCTAAACCCCATGTAAGCCTCATAGGGTTCAGGGTTTTTTTACCTTCTTCCTAGTACTGCGCCTCTTGGGGCCACCCGGACCCTGGATTCCTCTTGGCGGGGCGGCGTGAGATCCAACCCCTGGGTCTCGGTTTAATGCTTGCAGATGCTGCGAATGCAGACCCTAAACCCTAAACCCTAAACCCTAAACCCTAAACCCTAAACCCTAAACCCTAAACCCTAAACCCTAAACCCTAAACCCTAAACCCTAAACCCTAAACCCTAAACCCTAAACCCTAGAGCTCACGAGCCGAGGCATTCGGTCGCACCTAGTGCACCAGCCTAGTGCACCAGAGACCAAGGAAGGTCCGATGTCGACAGCTGCCATGTCAAGATGTACCAGGATGGGCTGTTAGCCTAAACCCTAAACCCTAAACCCTAAACCCTAAACCCTAAACCCTAAACCCTAAACCCTAAACCCTAAACCCTAAACCCTAAACCCTAAACCCTAAACCCTACACCCTAAACCCTAAACCCTAAACCCTAAACCCTAAACCCTAAACCCTAAACCCTAAACCCTAAACCCTATCGTACCCATAAAAGGGCCCTTCTGGGGGGGGGGGGGGTTCCGGGGCATCATCAACCCTGTAAAGGGCCCTTGTAAACCGGGCTTAAGGGGTTATAAGGAATGAGAGCCCGTCCTGGAGCGGGCCTGACGTTGCAGAGCACGCAGGAGTGGCAAGCGTCCGAGCAGGACCTTGGGTCTCTCCGAAACCCTAAACCCTAAACCCTAAACCCTAAACCCTGAAATTTAACTTTTGTTGAGTCATGAGTCATGAAGCTTGCCTGCAGCGCTCGACGCTTCTCCAGAGGCCGAAGGAACGGAGCCCTAAACCCTAAACCCTAAACCCTAAACCCTAAACCCTAAACCCTAAACCCTAAACCCTAAACCCTAAACCCCAAACCCGAAACCCTAAACCCTAAACCCTAAACCTAAACGCTAAACTACCCAACCTTGAACCCCAAACCCTGAACCCTGCAACCTCCCAAACCGTCTAGCTGCCTGGGAAGTCACGGGACGTCTGTGAGCTGTAGACATGCCCATGGGTCCATGGACAGGGGATTTGGAGGTCAGTGGATCAAGCAGGGATCAAGCAGTAGTTCGGGGTTGAGTGTCTAATACTTCTAACATGCATACATTCATAAAATTGTTTACCGTTCGATATGATCCAAGTGTTTTTGATGATCCAAATGTTTTTGTTAAAGTACGTTCGTGAAGGTTTGGATATGTATCATTACTAAAATCTGATTTGTAAAAAACTAAAATTTAATTCCATGAAAATAAAAAATATACGTACAATTAGGTAGGGTTACGGGTCTAGGGCTGTATGTTTTTGGGGGCTTGGGGTTCGGGGTTCGGTTTTCGAGCTTGTATTTTGAGAATACGACCTTCCAGTAGGGTTAGCGACTTCGTAAGATTTGTTAGTGTTCTTTAGGGGCTTTGGGCGTCAGGTGTGTCGGGCATCTTGAAATTGTTTCAAACACCATAAGCCCCTCAGCCAAAATTCAAACCCCGAGCCCTAAAATGCCTAGACTCCTAAACCCCAAACCCCAAACCCCAAACCCTAAACCCTGAACTCTCTAGAACTCTTTTTTTAAAGCCCCAAAGCTGTAAAATCCTAAAGCCCTGAACCCTGGAACGTCCATGAGCTTCGGTTCAGGGTTTAGGGATTGAGGCTTGGGGGTTTAGGGTCCAGGGTTTAGGGTTTAGGGTTTGGGGTTTAGGGTTTAGGGTTTGGGGTTTAGGGCTCGATCCAGAGATTGTCCATGGACCCCGGCGGACGAAGCATCTTTAATGGCGCGGGAGCTGCGACGCGAGGCCCCGCGCGACTACCAGCTCTGTGTGCTGGAGGGTTTTAAGGGCTTGGGGTCTATGCTTCGAAGGGTAGTGACATGGTCCCTGAACATGGTCCCCTACTTTCTTTAAGAGGTCCTGAAGTACGGGCCCTTGGGTTATGTAGTGTATAGAAGTGTATATAAGGGGGGGGGGGTTCCCATGTCAGGGCCCCTAGATCATGTGGGGTTTTCAGGGTTTGGGGTTAGTGTTTAGGGTTTGGGGTTTAGGGTTCAGGGTTTAGGGTTTAGTGTTTAGGGTTTGGGGTTTAGGGGTCAGGCTTTGCTCGTCGTTTTTCTATCTTGCAGTCTTCAAGAGGCTTTACGGCATATGCCCATTGAGGCCGCTGTTGCTGGAAAAGATAGACCCCCGAAAACTAAGTGATCAGCCATAAACACGAGGGTCTTTGTGGTTCTGGGGCTAAAGGTGTTGATGTCTTAAAAGGGTTCAGGTATGCGAAATCCCCATTCGTGGCTTGCAGGTTCAGGGTTTTGGGGGTTGTGGTGTGAATCGGAGAGGGACTAAGGGCTGAGGTTTCGAGAGCTCTTGGTACCATGCAGCAACCGCAGCCGTGAACCTTGAGCCCTAAACCCTAAACCCTAAACCCTAAACCCTAAACCCTAAACCCTAAACCCTAAACCCTAAACCCTAAACCCTAAACCCTAAACCCTAAACCCTAAACCCTAAACCCTAAACCCTAAACCCTAAACCCTGAATCTAAAGAAGCCTTGAATCCCGAGCCAATGGCCCCGCCACCCCAAGCCTGGATGGCGACATCGTGGGCTTCGTGATTCGAGTAAAGGGGCAGAGGGGGGCTTCAGAAGGCTTCAGGGTTCAGGGTTCAGGGTTCAGGGTTCAGGGTTCAGGGTTTAGGGTTTAGGGTTTAGGGTTTAGGGTTTAGGGTTTAGGGTTTAGGGTGCGCCGTGGGCCTGCGTGTTTGCCAGTGCAGACCCACCCCCAGTCCTCTGCTCGAGAGCGTTGGGTTGCAGGGCTCCCGGCGCTCGCCAAAGCACCCCGCAGAGGGCTCAAACCCCACACCTGCACCAATGGCGAAGAAAAAGGCACCCGCGGATCTCCCCTAAACCCTAAACCCTAAACCCTAAACCCTAAACCCTAAACCCTAAACCCTAAACCTTAAATTCCCACCCGGTCGGCTTAGGCCGTACCCACCCCTGTGGTGCCGTTGGAGAGTGGTCACATTTAGGGTTCGAGGCTGGGCCGGCAGGACCAGGTCTTGGGAGTGACGATTGTTGAACACCCTAAACCGAAAAACCCCAAACCCTAAACCCTAAACCCTAAACCCCAACCCCACACCCTAAACCCTAGACCGTAAACCCCAAACCCTAATTACACCCTAAACCCTAAACCCTAAACCCTAAACCCTAAACCCTAAACCCTAAACCCTAAACCCTAAACCCTAAACCTTAAACCCTAAACCCTAAACCCTAAACCCTAAACCCTAAACCCTAAACCCTAAACCCTAAACCCTAAACCCTAAACCTAAACCCTAAACCCGAAACCTTTTTGCAGGGATGGCAAGGGCTCAGGGCGCATGGAGAAGCCTTATTCTCTCACTTGCGCAGCCTACATACTTCCGCGCCTTGAACCCTTTTCCCAAACCCTAAAACCCTAAACCTTAAACCCTGAACCCTGAACCCTGAACCCTAAACCCTCAACCCTCAACCCTCAACCCTCAACCCTAAACCCTAAACCCTAAACCCTAAACCCTTGAACCAAGGAGTCAGCCGGGGAGGGCGCCGCGCTAGTGATTCCAAAGGCGGGTGGGGGAGCATGCGAACTGGAGCTGTTGTTGGGAAATCTGGGTCCGACACACTTTGACATGGGACCCTAAACCCTAAACCCAAACCCTAAGCCCGAAACCCTACCTAAACCCTAAACCCTGTAAACCCTAAACCCTTGAAGCCTCAAGAAGGGCACCAACCGTCTGGGGGTCTTTGGGCTGAACAGGGGTTTAGGGTTCGGGGTTTAGGTGTTTAGGGTTCAGGGAAACCTAACAGGAACTGAAACCCGAACTCATTGGTTCATTGGTCCGTAGTCGGGCACGAGGAGTTTAGGTAGCTCATTTGGCGGCCACTCCGAGAGAGGCCGCGGCCCGGGCAGCAGAACTGATGGACGCAAATATGGCTCAGGGTTTAGGGTTTTGTGTTTAAACCCTAAACCCTAAACCCTAAACCCTAAACCCTAAACCCTAAACCCTAAACCCTAAACCCTAAACCCTAAACCCTAAACCCTAAACCCTAAACCCTAAATCGAGGCTCGGGGCTGCAATGCCCAAACCCTGAACCCAGCCCAAACCCCGAAGCCAGCAAGCAGGCATCTCATCTTACACCCTCAGCCCTGAAGCCTCTTGCGGAAAAGTTCTTGTTCGGGTTTCTAGGGTTTAGGGTTTAGGGTTTAGGGTTTAGGGTTTAGGGTAAGCCCTACAACCCAAAACCCTAGAACCCCAAAACCCATGAACACTCAAACAGGGTTTGGGGATGAATGTGATCAGTCTTGAACTCTACTACTGTTCCTACAACACGAAACCCTGCAACCCGATTTAGGGTTTAGGGTTTAGGGTTTTCCCTGAACAGTCAACCTGATCCGCCTAACCGTAACCACATCAGTGGTTTCGCCCAGGCCTTCAACCCCAAGCACATATCTGGGCAGTGCAAGCCCAAAATCCTGAACCGGAAGCAGCCAACCCTAAATTTAACCCCTACATAAACCCCAAACCCCTGAACCCTGAGACCCTAATCTGCCAAGGCCCGGTACATTGTATGGGATCCCTTATTGGGTTTAACGTGATCCTATTCAGGAATGTTTTTCAGATGGTTTTTACGGGGCCAAGACCCTAAAGCCTAAAACCCTAAAACCCTAAACCCTAAACCCTAAACCCTAAACCCTAAACCCTAAACCCTAAACCCTAAACCCTAAACCCTAAACCCTAAACCCTAAACCCTAAACCTTAAATTGATTATTATAATATTTAAAACCTAACCCGAGAGCCCGAAACCCGCTCGGGGCCAGGTGTGGATCCCTGTGCGCAATGAGGCCCGCGGTGTGTATGCAAGCCTTAGAGGTTTTCCCTAGGCCCTAAACCCTAAACCCTAAACCCGAAACCCTAAACCCTAAATCCTAAGCCCTAAACCCTAAAGCCTAAAGCTTATCACTACTATAGCTTAAGAACCCCCAAAATGTTCAAACAGCAACAATCCAACTTTTTGGGGGAAGTTCTTAAGCAAGAAACCCTAAACCCTAAACCCTAAACCCTAAACCCTAAACCCTAAACCCTAAACCCTAAACCCTAAACCCTAAACCCTAAACCCTAAACATGCTGAACCCTTAGGGGTTTACAGGCCCTAGGGTGCCTTCAGCGGGATGCAACAATCTAGGGTTTAGGGTTTGGGGCTTTGGTTTTTACATCGGGTTGAGGCCTACGGAGATGCTGCCCCAATTCTGTTGGAGTCGGACTTATTAAACCCTAAACCCTAAACCCTAAACCCTAAACCCTAAACCCTAAACCCTAAACCCTAAACCCTAAACCCTAAACCCTAAACCCTAAACCCTAAACCCTAAACCCTAAACCCTAAACCCTAAACCCTAAACCCTAAACCCTAAACCCTAAACCCTAAACCCTAAACCCTAAACCCTAAACCCTAAACCCTAAACCCTAAACCCTAAACCCTAAACCCTAAACCCTAAACCCTAAACCCTAAGCCAAACAAGCCCGTGTTCACTCGTGGGTTGTCGGTATTCACCACAACGTACTAGACCCTAAACCCGAAACCCTAAACTGAACAACTCGACCCGGAGCTCCCTTAAACCTTAGATCCAACACAGGGTTTAGGGTTTGGGGTTTAGGGTTTGGGGTTTAGGGTTTGGGGTTTGGGGTTTAGAGAGAGGGCTTCGAAAGAGGGGTTTCGCATTGAAGGTTTGGCTGTGGCCCGTCGGCAGGATCATCTCATCAGCTCCTAGACCCCAAACCCTGAACCCTGAACCCTGAACCCTCAACCCTCAACCCTAAATCTTAAACCTGAACCCTAAACCCTCAACCCTAAACCCTAAACCTGAACCCTAAACCCTAAAACCTAAACCTCAACCCTCAACCCAAAACCCTAAACCTGAACCCTAAACCCTAAACCCTAAACCTGAGCCCCAAACCCCAAACCCTAAACCATCCCCAGCCAGGAACTCCGACCGCCGTAGCGGGTTTCGGGCTGTGGCTTGCGCTCGGTCGGCCCTAAACCCTAAACCCGAAACCCTAAACCCTAAACCCTAAACCCTAAACCCTAAACCCTAAACCCTAAACCCTAAACCCTAAACCTCGGGGTGTAGCCTCAAACTCGGCCCCCAGGACATTCTCAAGACGCTGACTTCGCATGGCTGGGGCCTGTGGATGCTCCGACTCTGGTCTGGTTGAGGGTTTAGGGTTTAGGGTTTAGGGTTTAGGGTTTAGGGTTTAGGGTTTAGGGTTTAGGGTTTAGGGTTGAGGGGTAGGGTTTAGGGGTCGGGTTTAGGGGTTGGTGTTTAGGGGTAGGTTTTGGGGTTTCGGGCTTAGGGTTTACGTGGCTTCGACAGCTTACACGGTGCATAAGTATTTCAGCGGATTTCATGCCGGGGTTTAGGGTTTAGGGTTTAGGGTTTAGGGTTTAGGGTTTAGGGTTTAGGGTTTAGGGTTTAGGGATTACTTACGGCTGGCTTTTGCAGTAGGGTCGTACAGGGCTTGTCAGTTCTATCGTTCGCTTACAATCTCCTCAAATAGAATCAAATAATCACCCCTAACCCAAACCCCTAGGCCCGTACAAGGAGTAATGTTTTTGTTTTTTTTGTTTTTTTTCGTGGGGGTTTCTTAAGCAAGTAGTAGATCAGATTTTGAAGCTCATCGGGGCTCAGCGTAGTCTAGGGATTTGAAGGGTTTTGTGGATGGTGGAGAGCGCGCATGCCCGATAGGGTTTTAGGGTTAGGGTTTAGGGTTTAGGGTTTACGGTTTAGGGTTTAGGGTTTAGGGTTCAGGGTTCAGGGTTTAGGGTCTCAGAACCTCAACCCTATGAGTATCAGTGTGTTAAACCAAAGGGGTCCTGGGCAACCAAAGAATCCCAAGCGGCGTGTCAGAAGGGATGGGGCTGAGCCCTCAGGCGCCTCCGCTAAACCCCGCCCCCACCCCCGCCCACCCCCCAGCTCCCGAACAAAACAGAAAGCAACACAGAGCAACAAGTCGCCCTCTGTTGGGACCACGAGATTAGGACGGGGTCTTCGGGTTCAGGGCTGCAGGGCATTTTATCTTTACAGGGTTCTTGAGGGGAGTTCAAGGGGGGGAGGTACCTAGGGGACCTTAAAGAAGCTTCGGGAAGCTTAGGGAGCCTTAGGGAGTAGTGGGTTGAACCCCCTTCCCTTAAGAACCCTAAACCCTAAACCCAATCCCGAAATCCTAAACCCTAAACCCTAACCCCGGAACCCTGAACCCTAAACCCTAAACCCTAAACTGTATCTGCAGATCGCCGCTTCTCCGCAGTCTTTTGACATGACGCAGGTACACCCCAACCCACGGATCAAGCTCCCGAAGCCCCTACTATCCCTGACCTTAAGCTGGTGGTGTAAGGTTTAGAGGTCCAGGTAGGACGGTTTAGGATTGACGGTTTAGGGTTTAGGGTTTAGGGTTTAGGGTTTAGGGTTTAGAGTTAAAGGCCCGAAACCATGGCTTCCAGCAAAGCTGCCGGGCGTGTTCTGCTGCCGCCCACGGTCGAGCCTGTCAAGTATGCAACCCGGCTCCAGATGTTCAGCACACCGCCCTACCTAGGGTTTAGGGTTTAGGGTTTAGGGTTTAGGGTTCAGGGTTCAGGGTTCAGGGTTCAGGGTTCAGGGTTCAGGGTTCAGGGCTCAGGTTCAGGGTTCAGGTTTAGGGTTTAGGGTTTAGACCCCCAGACATAAGCCCAAAACCCCAAACCCCCCCAACTACGGCAGACTAATGGCATGATATGATCTCTACAAATGATGGTCCACTGAGTCATTGGGACCTTTGACAGGGTTGCATTAGAGGCATTTTTGTAATACCTGGTTTCCTCCTACCAGGATCAAGGAAGCGTAAGGGGCTACCATTTAAAGAACATCCCAAGTTATCGTGTTCATCACGGCAATGCGCATGCACCTATTCTGCAAGGAGCCTCCTGCATTGTTAAAAGATTATGCGGAATACCAGCTGGCTGCATCTCTGACACCGATGGACCACGCCATGCGGACCTAGACGCAACAACAGATGATTTGTCGTTTGCTCGCAACGCTTGCTTCACAATTCGAATCCGATCCCTGGTGCTCCTCATGCAAATGTCTCCCGCAATCTCACAAGAGCACAGCAGACCCTAAACCCTAGACCCCGAACCCTAAACCCTAAGCCCAAAGCCCGAATTGTTTTTCAAGTCAAGGAGGGTCCTTTCCTTTTCCTGGGATGCTCGGGGGCAACAGCTTTTAAGCCAAATCCTCAAGCTGAACCAAAGGCCTATAAGCCCCAAACACCTAGGAACCTACTTGGGCATTTCCCAAAGTAGGGGTACTGCGCTTTTATACCCCCAACAGAACAGAATCCACGTAAAGGGGCCCACAAAAAAGGGCACCCCTATTTTCGGGGCTGACAAGGTAGGCCCTTGATATTTGTATGTTCTCTTAGTTGGGTTTTTTGAGCAGCATTTTTTTTGGAAGAGATTTTCAAACCCTAAACCCTAAACCCTAAACCCTAAACCCCCGAAAGGCCCTAAGGCCACCCTGGCCCTAGCTGAGGATATCAAGCTCACCCCGGACCTGGTAAACTTCACCTTCGACGGCACTGAGCAGATCTGCGCCCGGCCTAAAAGTGATTTAGGGTTTAGGGTTTAGGGTTTAGGTTCAGGGTTTAGGGTTTAGGGTTAGGGTTTAGGGTTAGGGTTTAGGGTTTAGGGTTTAGGGTTTAGGGTTTAGGGTTTAGGGTTTAGGGTTTAGGGTTTAGGGTTTAGGGTTTAGGGTTTAGGGTTTAGGGTTTAGGGTTTAGGGTTTAGGGTTTAGGGTTTAGGGTTTAGGTTCAGGGTTTAGGGTTTAGGGTTAGGGTTTAGGGTTTAGGGTTAGGGTTTAGGGTTTAGGGTTTAGGGTTTAGGGTTTAGGGTTTAGGGTTTAAGGTTTAGGGTTTAGGGTTTAGGGTTTGGGGTTGAGAGAAAAGGGTGCATCGGGTCCTTGGCAGCCCAGTGGTACCCTTTACCCCTTTATTGGCTTAAGGTTCCCCTAGAAATGAACCAACCCTGTGCCCTTATTGTAATAGTTAATTACTGGGGTACCAAAGGGGTCTATAGGGCTTTGGGATTCATGGGTTTTGTGGGGCGTTAGGGTTTGTAGGGGTTTTGGACTTTGCGGTTCATAGGGTTTTGGATTCTCAGCTGGTATCCTCGTCGGGGTCTCCTGTACCCTGCCTGAGTCACCGGCACGGTTCCCTAAACCCTAAACCCTAAACCCTAAACCCTAAACCCTTTAAACCCTTTAAACCCTTTAAACCCTTTAAACCCTTTAAACCCTTTAAACCCTAAACCCTAAACCCTAGACTCCGGAATTTCAGGGCTTCCGCACTTTTCACACGTGCCATCAGGCTTGGACATCCGTGAGGCGACCGATGCCTCCCGGCTGCGGCAAGCGCTTGGGTTTAGGGTTTAGGGTTTAGGGTTTAGGGTTTGGGGTTTGGGGTTTGGGGTTTGGGGTTGCCGAAAGTTATATAGGCGAAGGGTTGAAGTTTCAGGGTTTCGGCTTGCAGGGTTTTGTCGGGCTTACTGCGTTTATAGGGTTTGCAGGGTTTATGTTGGCGTTCCAGTGCTGCCCCCGTTAGTTTCTCAGCCCTCTTTGCACAACAGAAAAGAGGAACTAGTTCGCACATCTGCATGTGCCAGCGGGCACATTTTTTTGGGGTGCCTGAGTGATCGGTATAATGTATGCATCTGAAAATGTTCTAATGGAGATTCAGTGTCTTACCTTTCTGCATTGGGAGATCTATGTCTTTAATTCTTTCTGCTCTTTGATTCACACAAAAAAACCAGACCACACCCAAAACAAAAATCAGGGTTTTCCTTATCAAACAGGGTCACTGGAACAACTTCAATTGCAGTACTGCGTTGCATTCCGAAGAGTCAGCTCCCACACGACAATGCGTTGCTAAGCCACAACAGTTCACCAAAGTACAGCTCAACTATGCTTGTCCCCGGAGGCGCGACCTCTTTCGTACTCTGTGCCTTTGTGAACACTTGTGGACAAATGTGTTTCGATGCCCGAAGATGTATATATAGACATCCACATATATTTAGTGCTCAATTCCAAAACCCCAAACCCCAAACCCAAAACCCCAAACCCTAAACCCTAACCCTAAACCCTAAACCCTAAACCCTAAACCCCAAACCCTAAACCCCAAACCCTAAACCCCAAACCCTAAGCCCCAAACCCTAAACCCCAAACCCTAAACCCTAAACCCTAAACCCTAAACCCTAAACCCTAAACCCTAAACCCTAAACCCTAAACCCTAAAACAACACAAACAGACAAACTCTCGCACTAAAGAGTCGAGGCATCGGGCTCTGTTTCTTGTCTTTGCCGTAAAAAGCTGGGCCCCCCCAAACCTGGATCCTCAACTCTAACCCCTAAGTTAGGGTTTAGGGTTTAGGGTTTGGGGTTTAGGGTTTAGGGTTTAGGGTTTAGGGTTTAGGATTTTGGGTTTAGGGTTTAGGGTTTAGGGTTTGGGGTCGGAAGTCCAACCTAAACGTGAAATCGGCCGAGGAGATCACGCTGCACGCAAAGGAGATCTCCATCAAGCCACCCGCCCAAAGGGTGGGTTTAGGGTTTAGGGTTTAGGATTTAGGGTTTAGGGTTTAGGGTTTAGGATTTAGGGTTTAGGGTTCAGGGTGCCCCAGAGTACAGTGACTAAACCCTAATTACACTCCTGTGCCATCCTGGGTTCAGGGTTTAGGGTTTAGGGTTTAGGGTTTAGGGGTTTAGGGTTTAGGGTTTAGGGTTTAGGGTTTAGGGTTTAGGGTTTAGGGTTTAGGTGCGCTTGCCCAGACCGTAAATATATGGACCCTGTGGGCCTCGTATGACGATTATGTGGGGGATAATTAAGCCTAACTCAGGTTCTTTGAGGGGGGAACCTGGGGGGGGGGGGGGGTAGTATAGACGGGGGTAGTAGGGGAACCCATGAAGTTTGCAGCCAGAAAAAACCCTTTTGCCCTTCTTTTGGTTCTAGGTTCCCTTATAAAGTGACCAACCCCAAAGGGTACCCTGATTGTAACATGGTCAGGGCTACCTAGCAATCGTCCTGCCCCTCCACAAACCCCGCCTAGAACGCTCCAAAGCATCCTGAACCCCCGAAAAAACAAAACAAAACCAGCACCCAACAAACCAAGCAAACAACTCACAAAAATCCTTAAAAGACCACAAAGACCTCAAACGCAACTCTCAGGTGTTCGGGGTTTAGGGCTTAGGGTTTAGGGTTTCGGGTTTAGGGCTGAGGGTTTCGGGTTTAAGGTTTACGAGAACTCTCAAATGTTTGGGGCTTGGAAGACCAGCCGCCCAGGAGCCACACCGTCCTCCTGAAGGCTGGAAAGGAGGAGCTCAAGCCCCAGGCAAGGGGGTTTAGGGATTGAGGGGGGTTTAGGGTTTAGGGTTTAGGGTTTTGGGTTTAGGGTTTAGGGTTTAGGGTTGCTTTAGGGGTTTAGGGGTTTCGGGTTTAGGGTTTAGAGTTTATAATTGGGGGGCATGGGTGGGGTTTGGGGGATTTAAGGTTTAGGGGGTTCAGGTTTTTGCCTGGTTTAGGGGGGGGGGGTGTTGAAGGGGTAAGTTTAGGAGGTTCAGGTTTGGTTTTGGGGTTGAAGGGTTGGCAGGGCTTGGAAGGACGTAAAGGGCGTGGTGCGTTTTGGGTAGTTGGGGGGTGGGCTTGAGGTGGCCGCCTCGGGGCAGTTTTTTTTTTTTTTTTTGGGGGGGGGGGGGGGGGGGGGGGTTCTCGGGTAGGTGGGTTTTGGGCTTCAAGGGCGTCAAGGCCTTTGCCAGAGACAGAGGACTTATGGGCTCTCGGGTGTAGGGTTTTGGCATCTGCAGGGAGGGCTTAAACCATCGCTGCAAGCCCACGAGCTTCGGGGTTTCATGCAGCTTGCGCGGTTTAGGGTTTAGGGTTTAGGGTTTAAGGGTTTAAGGGTTTAAGGGTTTAAGGGTTTAAGGGTTTAAGGGTTTAGGGTTTAGGGTTTAGGGTTTAGGGTTTAGGGTTTAGGGTTTAGGGTTTAGGGTTTAGGGTTTAGGGTTTAGGGTTTAGGTGCATCTGCTCAGATCTTCGGGGTGTGATGCAGGGTTGAAGTTGAGAGTCAATTCCAGGCTTTTGTCTGAACCCGTCCTCGGCCCCAATCACCGGATGCCCGGCGAAGGCTGTCAACTACAGCATGAAGGCATCTTGGCGCCTAAACCCCAAACCCTAAACCCTAAACTCTAAACTCCAAGCCCTAAACCCTAAACCCTAAACCCTAAACCCTAAACCCTAAACCCTAAACCCTAAACCCTAAACCCTAAACCCCAAGCCCTCTCATTCTCCCTGCCTTGACCACCCAAAAGAGTACCTTTTACGACACACCTTGTAGGGACCCCCTGGGGCCGTAGACCCGAATCCCTACACCTTAAATCCTTGGCTTCTGGGGGCCGTGGGCATCCCTAACCCTTTCAATCTCGAAGCCTAAACCCGTACACCCCCAAACACTCAACCCCCAAACCCCTAAACCCGAAACCCTAAATCCTAAACGCTAAGCCCTAAACCCTAAACCCCAAACCCCTACACTCCGAATCCGGGCTGTTAGGATAAGGGGGGGACCTCCCAACCGCCAAGCTTTGATACCAGACTTGGGGAATGTGGGATTGGGAGCACGATCTTTCTTTGGCCTGGGCCCAGGCAGTACCAGGCTTGACGTGGGTAGCGTTTCGGGTTTAGGGTTTCGGGTTTAGGGTTTCGGGTTTCGGGTTTAGGGTTTCGGGTTTAGAGTTTCGGGTTTAGGCTTTCGTGTTTAGGTTTTAGGGTTTCGAGTTTCGGGTTTAGGGTCCCAGGCTTTTGCCGTCGCAGCTGCTAGGGGCATCCACTGACTGACAGCGAAGGAGAACCTCGCCCAATCGACCCCTGTTTCCTAACCCTCAGCTTACTCTGAACAAAAAACCCCTACACCTTAAACCCTAAACCCCAATTAAACCTTATACTCCCTGATTCTAAACCCCCCGCACACCCCCGAATTACGCCAAGCCCTAAACCCCAAACCCTAAACCCTAAACCCCGAATTAAACGCCCAGGAGTGCACGCTGTGCTTCAAGTTCGCGGAGATGCTTCCGGTCGGAGAGGCACCTTTTGGGCAGGGTTTAGTTTCGGGCTTTGGGTGGCTCGAGCCGGGTTTGTCCCAAAACCTGCCTTTGTGATAGGCTACACAAGAGTTGTGGCAAGAGGTCTTAAACTCAGAGCCAGGACTGGGTCTTTGGGCGTTTTGGGGGGCATCGTATATATAGACAGCAGCCCCGACCCCGCCCCACCCTAAACCCTGCACCCTGGAACCCTAAACCCTAAACCCTTGCAAGGCTGCTGATCTTCAGGTGTTTAGGGCGTGGTCTTAGGGAGGCCCAAGCCTACTATACGTTTCCAACACAACAAGATGGCCACCCTATGCCCTATAGGGTTTAGGGTTTGGGGTTTGGGGTTTAGGGTTTAGGGTTTAGGGTCCATTCCCTATAGGCATCCCCATCCTTCCATAAGGTAAGAAGCCAAGACTCATCGAGCCTTAAGCACAATCTCCCCAAGTTGCGGCGCCCTGCCGGAGTCTGCGCTAGAGGTTGAGGGTTTAGGTTACTCGCACCCACCCACCCCCACCTCCCGGCCCCGTGTCGAAAGGCTGTGTTAGAGATGGAGTTCTTCGGGATTTTGAACAACCAGATGGCAGGCCTTCCATGACTTTGTGAACGTGTGGCGGGGGGTGGGTTTGGGGGTATAGGGTTTAGGCGACTTGGCTTCTGGGGGTTTGGAAGGGCCTGAAGCCGCAGCCCCTCAAAGGCGGGCTTGCCAGCATCGCGGGTTGAGTGGAGGGGGGCTGCCAGCATCGCGGGTTGAGTGGAGGGCTTCGAGGGGCCCCTCCGAATAAATATCGGTCTAATTAGGACCCTCGGAGGGATGGAGATCCTTCAAAAAAAGCCAATTAGGGATCGATGGAAAAAGTAAACGGAAAGGGGGGAGGGATGGAGGGAGGGAGGGAGGGAGGGACGCCCTAACCCTACAGGATCTTGGTTTTCGGGTACCCTTGCGAACCTCGACCAAACAGGTTTTTGATTTTGCTGATCCCTGTTTGAAATTTGACTGCTTCTGATCCCTAAACCCTAGACCCTAAATGAAAAATCCCCCCGTTTGTTTTTCGGGATCCGAAGGTGGATAGCCAAGAATGGGGTGCGAAGCATTTTGGCTGCGCGGGGTGCAGCGTTGGGATCCAGGACTTTCTTGGTGCGGGCGCGCCGGGATAGCAGGGATTGCGTCTTGGTCGCGACAATGGCGGAGCTTAAAGCTTATATTTATACGGTTTCGCGATTGTGGTTTAGGGTGGAGGACCCATTTGATTCCAGAACGGTCGGGCGCCGTGATGAGGATAGGATGGAAGAACCAACTTGGCAGCCATCGACCTCCTTGTCATCGACTTCGACGACTTCGTCGCATGCTCCGAGGTGCTTAAACGTAAACTTGAAACCGGAACTAGGGTTCGCCCCCCAAAGTTTGCCAATCAGGGGCGATGGAAAAGGGGTTGGGGCTCAGGCAGGGATCTGCGCCAAACGTGGAAGTTGTGTTCTTGAATCCGATTGACCGCAACCGAATCAGCAGTTCCACGCTCCTGCTTGTTCACCGCGCGCGCAGGAAAGACACCTCGATGGCCCAAAAATGAGTCAGACTTGAGAGTCAATTTTCTCGCCTCCCCGTGTTTTGACACGTTTTGAGTACTTAGGTTGCACTATCGAAACCATATTATATAGGGCCAGAACGCCCATGTCCGCGCGATGATAACGTCCATGTTGCCAGCAGGTGCGGACGGGCAGGATGTCCATGCGCAGCGCTGATAGAATCCATGGGGCCAGTGGCTAGAGCAGCCATGCCTCACGATCTATGCCAGTGCGATGGTCGTCTCGTACTTAGCTCTTTTTCCGTGGCACTGTTTATCCAAAGGATCTATGGGAAAACAGCAGGTTGCTCGCAATAGCTTGCGGACAAACTCCATGTCCGTGTAAAAGTACGCGGATTGCATTGCGAGAAGCGGCCGTTGGGCCAGTGCCCTTGTTTGGCATGGCTGCTTGAACAGCATTGAGCGGAGGGAGAAGCTGCTGGTGGCGCCGTCGTTCCCGCAAATGAAATCCGGTACGTCGGCGTCACCGAAACATCGGATCGGCTGGCGCGGCCAGAGTGAGTCCTCAACGAAGCTCTCCTAGCTTCGTAGCTAGGGCTAGGGTGCATGAACACAGCATAACGCAGCGTGTGCAAACATGCAATGTTCAAATGGCAGCGTACGCAGCTGGCAGCGCAACACAGCGTGTGCGCCTGAATCGAAGCGTGTTCAAATGGCTGCAAATCCTGGGCGACACTCATGTCGGAATGTTGCAGGCTCTGCGGAAGCGTCGCGGAAGCAGCGTCAACGTGCGTTAGCAGATTAGCAAGGATCGCAATCGCTTGTTGCGTTGCTCATTTTCGCGATAGCAAGGCGCGTACTTTTTGCTTGCAAGTCAGGTTGTTGAACGGCCAAAATCCGGCTACGTATTCCATATTGAATCGTGTTGCCTATCAGCCAAACATCCAAGAGGTTGAGTGCCCCATCAACAGAGTGTGAACAAGTTGGGAATGCCGTGGTGTTTCTTGTGTTTCAATCTAACACGTCAGTTACCCAGCGCCGGGCGTTTGCTTTTGACCGCAGTAAGATAGGGCGGCTGTTCGTGTAGCGTAGCAAAGTTTCAACGAGTTGAAACTCATCACAACTCACTATGAAGTTGGCCGTGGCTTGCTGCCTCTGTGGGCAAGGTCTTGCCCTCAGGGCTGACTGTTCTCGCTGATTGAGAAAGTTTCAATCTGAGCGCGAAACTCGCTAGGGCTTGGGCTCACTTTTTCTGCTTGACACCTGCAAACATCAAATCCAGCTCTTCCTCTTCCTCTCAGTTCAGCCTTTGCAGCCCAGCCCAACAAAAGGCCAGCAATTCTCAGTCCTGTTGCGAAACGCATGTCCTTCATGTGTAAAAGACATATATAAGTCATTCAGGGAAGGCGCAAGTGATCCAAAACAGACGAACAAGCGATAGACAAAGAGTAGTGGCAAGTGACAAGTGAGTTTTCGCCGGCCAGCATGACTATCATGACTCCGTGGGATATCCAGGCAAGAACGTTCTGGGAAAGTGTGAGACACCGTGGCGTCTGCAATGATGCCTGCCCATGGTACGTTCTGAAGCGGAACTTGCTTGTGCATCCGACGTCGCCCCCCGCTCGCCCACACCCCGCTCAGGCTGGAGCTCCCCGGCCGCGATTCCGAAAATCCGTCTGCAGCATGCTTGGCACTACTGCTGAGCTTATCTGACCAAGACATTGAAGCTGCCGGGCTGGAATCTTCACATGGTGGAGACGTCGGGTCGCTGGGCGGAGCGTGTCTGTCACAGCTTCTTCTGCTGTTTTCCCACGTTTGTTGCAGGGTTGTTCGACTGCAATTTGACATGTGCTCCCACTATGAGGCAGGCAAGGCGATGAGATCGAGGCATGCCAAGATGAACGATGTGTTGCCAACACGTTTTCCATGCCACCCCATGAGTCGAATGTCTTCTGAGGCCAGATCCAGCAGGATTTCGGACATCGTTGCTGTCAGACTCCAATTGCTGCAGTACGACACGGCAAGAAGCCGGAAGACATGCAGATGCTGACTGATCTGCCGGCAGACCTAGTTGATTTGTTGCAATGAGCTGCACAGATACACAGTTTACCTTCCCGATAGATCCGGTTGCTTTGAAAAGTTATACATCCCGAGTCATGAAGAATCGGGATAGTCGTGACTAATGGTTAACTCTGCCCGGGCGTTCGATTTTGGATACATTTGCAAAAGCCGGGCATGATATCCAGAATCCTACATTGAAACAAAAAACCAAGACTTTTTTTACCTGTGATTTTGGATATACGGGGGCCCGACGATATCCAGAACCTTTAGGATTCTGGCTATGGCTTTGGCCGGGTGGGGTGTCGAAATTTCGTCCCTGCCCCCTTGGAAACTTCGACCCCTTGGCCTACTAGCAACAATGTATACACAGGGAAGTGGTGAACTCACAGTAGTGGGCACCGCCGGGTTCACTTGCGTGTGTGTACGAGACAGCTCCTATATACTGCAATTCTTAGATGGGGAAATCGCTAGCGATTTAAAATCGAATGCGATTTGGATTTAAAATTCAAGAGCCCCAAATCGTTGGCGATTTGGAATGTGGTTCTGTAAACAAGGCTCCAAAAACCCCCCCGAAAAGGCTTCGGCAAAATGCGTTGTCGGAGGCTTGGAAAATGCAGTTTTGCAGGCTCTGGGTTTTGGAGGAGGGCTTCCGAACTCCCCGCAAAACGAAAAAAAGATTTATAAGGTTTTGCGCTCCGGGTAGGAATGAGCCCCAGCGATGAAACACCCCCTGCCTCAGGGGGGACCCGCAAGACCAGTGGCTGATGACTAAAAGCCCCTAAGCCCCAAAAACATCAATTACTCAATCCTGCTCCTGTTTAAATGCGTTTTTGGGCGCCTGCAAAACGCATCTTGAGCACAGGGCTTGATTGAGGGTTTAGGGCTGTAGGGTTTCGGGTTGGTTTTAAAGTTGAGAGGGCTGCAAAATGCGTTTTTGGGCACCTGAAAAACGCATTTTGAGCAAAGGGCTTGATGACAGAACCTTGTCTGCTGCTTTCACTTGGGGGGGGCAGGGCCTGCAAAATCGCGTTTGCTGCTTTCGATTTGGTCTATATAGAGGGTCCTGCTTGGTCTCGCTGTTGCAAGTCATAGGAAGTGCTTGACACCTTTGAGCTGAACAATTGTGAGGGTTGAAGTTTCGGGTTTAGGGTGTAGGCTTGAGGCTTTGCAGGCTTTAGATAGGGTTTCCAGGGCTGAAAATGCGTTTTGGGACGCCTGCAAAACGCATTTTGAGGTTTAGGGGTCTCAGGTTTTAGGTTTTACAGTAGAGCAGGCTGCAAAATGCGTTGTTGGGCACCTGAAAAACGCATTTTGAGCACAGGGCTTGATGACAGAACCTTGTCTGCTGCTTTCACTTGCGGGGGGGCAGGGCCTGCAAAATCGCGTTTGCTGCTTTCGATTTGGTCTATATAGAGGGTCCTGCTTGGTCTCGCTGTTGCAAGTCATAGGAAGTGCTTGACACCTTTGAGCTGAACAATTGTGAGGGTTGAAGTTTCGGGTTTAGGGTGTAGGCTTCAGGCTTTACAGGCTTTAGAAAGGGTTTTCAGGGCAGAAAATGCTTTTTTGGGCGCCTACAAATGCATTTTGAGCACAGGGCTTGATTTGGGTTGTAGGGTTTGAGGGTTTAGGTTGAGGGTTTAGGGTTTGTGGGTTTAAGCCTTTAGGTTTTAGAGTAGAGAGTGAGGAGCAGAGGGGTTTAGGGTTTGAGGGTTTAGGGTTTAGGGGTGTCAGGCTTTAGGTTTTACAGTAGAGAGGGCTGAAAAATGCATTTTTGGGCACTTGAAAAACGCATTTTGAGCACAGGGCTTGATTAGAACCTTGTCTACTGCTTTCACTTCGGGGCCAGGGCCTGCAAAAGCACGTCTTCTGCTTCCGAATTGGTGTATATAGAGAGTCCTGCTTGGTCTCGCTGTTGCAAGTCATAGGAAGTGCTTGACACCTTTGAGCTGAACAATTGTGAGGTTGAAGTTTCGGGTTTAGGGTTTGGGCTTTAGGTTTCCAGGCTTTAGAAAGGGTCCCTCGCAAAGCCAGGAGCCCAACCAGCCCTACGCGCGCGCGAGAAGATGCTCACACACGCCGCCAAGGGTCTTGCGGGCCACGCACGCTGGAGGTCGTGCCGGCATCCCCATCGCCTGCTAAGCTTCTATAGTTTGCCGCCAGGAGTCGACGCGCGAAGATCCTGCAACGATAGCAGAGCCTTTCACAACCCCGTGGTGATCCACGTCCCGGCGTGGCTTGAGAGGCGACCAGTGAATACACCTGGGGACGCCGACGTCCGGAATGACGCCGAAGCAACGCCAGACCCAGCCCAATAATTACAAAGCATATTCGGCCCAACGACCTTGCTATCCCGCCATCTGACCTCCTGGCCCGAAGGGCAACAACAAAGCAGCCTGCGAGCCAGCCCAAGAAAGCACCCACTCACCAACGTACCAGAACGCCAGTGCATCAAGGCGCGCCACACGTGCACCACGATCTCCAATCCGACGAATGCGCTACCCAGACATGCGGCTTGCCCGCTCAGAGCTGCGCGCCACAACCTTCCTGGCAGCTTATCCTGTCTTGGAAGCACAGTCGGACGCGGACGTTGGCTTGCCCGCGCAAGCCCTAACAGGGCTTGCCCGCGCAAGCCCTGCTTGACAGCACGATGTATTGCGAGCCAGAGCCCCTTCGTGCGTGGTTTTTCTTGGCGATATCATGTACCTCATATACGTGCACATGCATCGTATACTAGCTTGCCTTTTGCATTTGCAACATTGGTTCGGGTTTCAATGGCCCAGGTGGTGGGCATGAAGGGCTCGAATCCAACCGACCCACCCCAAGATAACCCTCAACCCTTCTTCCCTTCCCTGTAGGACGAGGTTCCCCTGTCCATAAAAGCAACGCGGCTCACCAGTTTAAGCTGCTGGAGACCCTGGGCCTGCCCCAAAACACGATCGGAAACCCCTACGCCCCAAACCCTAAACCCTAAACCCTAAACCCTAAACCCTAAACCCTAAACCCTAAACCCTAAACCCCAAACCCTAAACCCTAAACCCTAAACCCTAAACCCTAAACCCTAAACCCTAAACCCTAAACCCTAAACCCTAAACCCTAAACCCTAAACCCTAAACCCTGGACCCTGGACCCTGGACCCTGGACCCTGGACCCTGAACCCTGAACCCTGAACCCTGAAACCCTGAAACCCTAAACCCTAAACCCGAAACCCTAAACCCTCAACCAGTCGGTGCAGGCTTCTACAGATCAGGCCGGGCCCTGTCAGCCAAGTGCATTGTTCGCTCGGGGCGATCAGGGCGTTCAGCGTGCTTAGGGCTTTTGGGGACCTGGCTGGGCGGGGGGGGGGTGGGCCGAAACCCTAAACCCCGAAACCCTCAACTTTAAACCGTGGAGAGCCTAAACCTTTTAAACATTGTGGCCCTGCGTTGCCAGCCTTAGGCTGTCGGGTTTCCCGGCGGAAAACCCCTCAAAGCCCCCAAAGAGTTTGGCGACTGCAAAACACCCCCCAAATGCCTCTACCCTGAGGCCTTTAGCTCGAAAAACCTGAATACGTGCTCTGGGAGGGTGAATTCCTCTTGCGTCCTATTTGGGATGTTCCCCTATACTGACCTTCCTTAATAGGGATTATAATAAGGGGTACGAAAAATCCCGATTAAGGACTGTTAGCATAAGGGGGAACCTCCCAAGTCCATTCTTCATTGATGCGCGGGGAAGCAGACGACTCTCTCCCCAAAGCACTGGCAACGGACGAGGCTACAAGGACATCAATGGCGTGTCGAAGATCATGGCCACCCGGCACTGCTTTTCTTTCATTTGTGTTATGTTTGGGCGGGTCGGAAGGGGGAGATGGGACTAAACCCTTAAAACCCCAATCTGTGCTTCGGTTTTGGGGTACCAACTTCGGTAAAGAGGCAGGCTCAGGGTTGTTTCATGCGGACAGCCAGGTAGCGAGATTGGACAGCATTACTTCATCATTTCTGGCTTCAGGGCTCTCGGTAGAGGTAGTTTTCAAGTTAAAGGTTGAGGTTTGAACCCTAAATTCCCAGCTCTGGTTCAACGCCTCGGGCCTCGTAAACCTTACACCCCAAGAATCTGCCAAAAGCCGTGACAAAACTCTAAGCCTTTGGCTGTGGGTTAAATGTGTCGGTGCTGTGGGCTCTTCAGCAGAGTATGAGCCGGAGACCCAAACGTGTTAAACAACCCTCTGTACCTCCCCCCCCCACCACAAAACAAAACAAGTAAACCCGGGTCGCTAGGATCGTTCAGCACATGTTAGCACACCCCGTTGCTCAGGATACAGGGTGCAGTTGGGGGTTGGGGACTTCGGGCTCGAAGCTCCCAGCGATACCGGCCCCCAGTGGAGGCATCGACACAGTTCGAGTCCCTCGACGCGCGCCGTGCATTCCCATGTTGGGACGAGCCTGCCCGGAAGGCCATGTTTGTGGGTTTTGTGGTTGCCCCTACATGATCCTAAACCCTAAACCCTATATAAGCCCTAAACCCTAAACCCTGAACCCTAAGGGTTTTAAGGGCCATCATGGTAGACGCCCAAGTTTGTACCGGTCCATGCTGCGAGAGCCGGTATAGGGTTTAGGGTTTAGGATCTTGGGCGACTCTGGTACTCTCTACGGCCCTACGAGTTCCTGGCCTAACCAGCAGCAGCAATCAGCCCGACAGCCAAAATCCCCCCCAAAACTCCCCTGAACTCCAAACGCCCTCCATACCCGAGGGCTCTAGAACATCTTTGGAAAGTTGCCTTTCTCAACAGAGAGTTTCCTCGACCCCAAACCCTAAACCGAAGGCCCTAGACCCTAAACCCTTGAGAAGTCCTTAGGTTTTTGGGGCTCCCCAGGGGTGGATTTTGCACCCTTACCAAGTAGTGCCAGTGCGCGGGCCGATCCTTTAGGTAGGGTTTAGGGTTTAGGGTTTAGGGTTTAGGGTTTAGGGTTTAGGGTTTAGGGTTTAGGGTTTAGGGTTTAGGGTTTAGGGTTTAGGGTTTAGGGTTTAGGGTTTAGGGTTTAGGGTTTTTAGGGTTTTTAGGGTTTTTAGGGTTTTTAGGGTTTAGGGTTTAGGGTTTCAGCGTCCACTGTCGATCTATTGGGTAGCTTTATGGGCCCTTGGGTTTTGTAGGGTCGATGGCGGGTCCCGTTTGTAGGGCCCATACTAAGGGAGCATGTAACTACCCTAAACCCTTAATCCTGAACCCTAAACCCCTGAACCCTAAACCCTAAACCCGAAAACCCTCAACCCGAAAACCCTAAACCCTAAGCCCCAAACCCTAAGAGTCGAGTCGAGGCCATTTTTGGACTGACCCTGGTGGTGGATGCAGGCGGCCCATGCGTGCTGGACTCTGCAGCGGGCTTGCGTATGGAGTGCTGTTGTAGGGTAGGGTTTAGGGTTTAGGGTTTAGGGTTTAGGGTTTAGGGTTTCGGGTTTAGGGTTTAGGGTTTAGGGTTTAGGGTTTAGGGTTTAGCATTTCCCAGAAACTTGGACCCCCTCGAGGGTTTAGGGTGAAAGGTTCTGAGGGTTGAGGGCTCAGGGATGCAAGGGAGCATCCCCTCCCATTCTCTTTGTATTGAACCCTCAGAGCATTTAGGGTTTAGGGTTTAGGGTTTAGGGTTTAGGGTTTCGGGTTTAGGGTTTAGGGTTTAGGGTTTAGGGTTTAGCATTTAAGGGATCAAGCACTGCGCTTGGGCCCAGAAACTTGGACCCCCTCGAGGGTTTAGGGTGAAAGGTTCTGAGGGTTGAGGGCTCAGGGATGCAAGGGAGCATCCCCTCCCATTCTCTTTGTATTGAACCCTCAGAGCATTTAGGGTTTAGGGTTTAGGGTTTAGGGTTTAGGGTTTCGGGTTTAGGGTTTAGGGTTTAGGGTTTGGGGTTTAGGGTTTAGCATTTAAGGTTAGCAAACTTCTCAACAACCATATCAAGCTCCTCCACTGCGCTTGGGCCCAGAAACTTGGACCCCCTCGAGGGTTTAGGGTGAAAGGTTCTGAGGGTTGAGGGCTCAGGGATGCAAGGGAGCATCCCCTCCCATTCTCTTTGTATTGAACCCTCAGAGCATTTAGGGTTTAGGGTTTAGAGTTTAGGGTTTAGGGTTTAGGGTTTAGGGTTTAGGGTTTAGGGTTTAGGATTTAGGGTTTGGGGATTACAGTCTAGGGTTTTTGTTTTGGTGTTTTGGGTTTAGGGCTTTCGGCTTTATGGTTTACGGTGCTAGGGTTTGGGTTTTGACGTTTTCGGGTTTAGGGTTTAGGGTTTAGGGTCCCATCCTGCAGTCCCTGTACTTGACAGCCCGGTGGTGTAGGGTTTAGGGTTTAGGGTTTAGGGTTTAGGGTTTAGGGTTTAGGGTTTAGGGTTTCGGGTTTCGGGTTCAGGGTTTAGGGTTTAGGGTTTAGGGATCAGGGTTCAGGGGGTCTGGACTCGCTTCGTGGAGGTGAACCAACCCTCCTAGACCCTAAACCCTAAACCCCAAGCCCTAAACGCTAAACCCTAAACCCTAAATCCGAAACCCTAAACCCTAAACCCCAAACCCCAAACCCTAAACCCTAAACCCTAAACCCTATACCAAGAAATCCGCAGGGTTTTGCGGGGTCGCTTGGGGGGGCCAGGTCTCACTGCCTTGAGCAACATGCCCGAGAAGTGCCGCAAGTATGTCAACTCAGGGGCGGCTTTGCTACATGAAGACGGGGACTCGATTGGGCTTAGGGTTTAGGGTTTAGGGTTTAGGGTTTAGGGTTTCGGGATTAGGGTTTAGGATTCAGGGTTCGGGGTTTAGGGTTTAGGGTTTAGGATTCAGGCCTGCCCTAAGCTGGCCCCACCCTAACACACTACAACCCTACCACCCCAAACTCCTACACCCCAAGCCCCAGGGCTCGTGGTCGGGTTGTTGGGGGAAGCCAGCCGTCGCAGTACTCATGCGCCGTTAGGGTGAAAGTTAGGGTTGATCGACACCACCCGGCCCTTTGTTAGTATGCCAACCCACATCCTCCAGCCCAACCCCTGAACCTTAAGCCTTGCGCACCCCCTTCCCCCACCTTCCCTCCCCCTCTTCCCCCTCCCCCCTTCCCCCCTTCCCCCTCTTCCCCCTCCCCCCTTCCCCCCCGCCCCCCCCAACCCTAAACCCCTAGGCAAAAGTCGAGATCGGCTTCATGGACTCCCCCAAGATGCGCGGGGCCCGGTTGCGTCAGACAGAGGGTGGTTAACAGGGCTTAGGGTTTAGGGTTTAGGGTTTAGGGTTTAGGGTTTAGGGTTTAGGGTTTAGGGTTTAGGGTTTAGGGTTTAGGGTTTAGGGTTTAGGGTTTAGGGTTTAGGGTTTCTTGGACTTGTAGGGCTTATAGGGTTTATGGGGCTTATGGGGTGTAAAGGGCTTGCAGCGTTTCATCGGGCTTCCCCGAAAGTTCAATCGGTTTTTTCTCATTATGAGGTGAAAGGACAAAAGGAACAAGTACCAGAAATATCCCTATCAGATATTACTGCGGCCGCACAAAGATACTATTAATAGTGGTCAAGAACAATCTCCTTCTCCTCCTCGGTCTACGGTACATTCATTTTCTATTGTCACCAGAGACTACTATAAGACAGCGAGAACACTGACGAACAGCAAGCAGTGACATGAATTCCCGAAAAGATAGGAAAGTTGGCGACTTCAAAGTCAGCTAAAGAAGGGCGACCAAACTGCGAGGAACACCCTTGTAAGGTCGACGTATCTTCTGGCCTTCGTGATCGGCGAGTTCGACTTCATCCAGGCTCTACAATGCTGTGGAGTTCTTGAGGGAGGGGGCTTCAAGGCGGGTATGTAACCCAAGGTTTCCTAATACTCTCTACTGCTTCCTGAGGCTCTCTAAGCTTCCCTAAGGCTCTCTAGGTACCTACCCCCCATGAACCCCCCTCCCTTACGAACCCTATGACAATATGATGCTTAAAGGCCTGTGGGATGGGGGTTTATGGGAACCCTTTTCCCCCCGACAAAAACCTGTTAAACCCTGAGCCCGTAATACCAAAACCGGAACTGCGACCGCAGGCTCAGCCTGAAAGGACTTCCGAAACCCTCCTTGCAGCTCTGTAGCCCGCAGCTCACTGAATTCCCTTCAAAGCCTCAAGGTGGGTTGTGTTGTTAGGGTCCAGGGCTTAGAGCCTTCAGGATTCTCTAAGCCCCCGAGCCCTGAGCTGCCCGGAAAGCCTTAGTAACCTCCTGTTTGGAATAGGGTTTAGGGTTTAGGGATTTAGGGTTTAGGGTTTAGGGTTTAGGGTTCCCTCTCAGATGTCATTTTTGAAGGTACCCTCAATATAAGGCTCCGTGGTAGAATGGTACCCGCGAACACAGCGGAAGCCCTCGACCCTCTTCCCCAGTGCCCAGTCTCCACGCTACCAAGAAACGAGAATCCCTAAACCCTAAACCCTAAACCTGAAACCCTAAACCCTAAAATTAACCAAAGCAAAAACGGCAGGCTCAAACGAAGCACGGGGTCCTGGTGCGCGTCTTCACTCCCCCAGGCTGCTCTTTGAGGTTTGAGGGGTTTGGGGTTTAGGGATGTTTAGGGTTTAGGGTTTAGGATTTAGGGTTTAGGGATGTTTAGGGTTTGAGGTTTAGGGTTTAGGGTTTAGGGGAACTTTGGGGTTTAGGTTTCTTGGGAACCCTAAACCCTAAACCCTAAACCCTCAACCCTCAACCCTAAACCCTAAACCCTAAACCCTAAACCCTAAAGCACGGTTTATATGTCTTTTTTTGGTGAGTGTATGTAAGGTTCCTTTTTAATATTGGTGAGTGTATATACTGGGTGTCCTTTTGGGGATACAAGGAATGTAAACCCGAAACCCGAAACCCGAAACCCGAAACCCTAGACCCTAAACCCTAAACCCTAAACCCTAAACCCTAAACCCTAAACCCTAAACCCTAAACCCTAAACCCTAAACCCTAAACCCACACTCTCAATCCGCAAACCCCCTTGCAGAGCTCCTGAGGCCGCGTCAAGGATGGCGAGTTCCCGCTGAAGGTGGCGACGCAGACGTTGGATGGCTTCTCACCTGACAGCAAGAGCCCTGCTTTAGGGTTTAGGGTTTTGGGTTTTGGGTTTGGGGTTTAGGGTTTAGGGTTCAGGGTACTTAGAACCCCAAGTAAAACTGCACCTAGAACGGCCCCCTAAGTCCTCTAAGTAGGTTACAAGTAGACATAGAATTGGGGTAAGAAGTACCCATAGACTTCCAAGTGTGGGGTGACTTGTATAAGATGTAGGGTTGGGGCTTGGGGCTTCGTAGTGTGGGGGTTGAGGGCAAGTTCTGCGCACTGGACTCTCTCAACGTAGTTACTATTCTTGGGGGTCATGCCGTGCAGTTTGGCTTCACGGCCTACAGACGACCCTAAACCCTAAACCCTAAACCCTAAACCCTAAACCCTAAACCCTAAACCCTGGGATGTCCGGCACAGCCTCAGCCAGAAAAACTCCTAACTCGAGCGGCTCCAGATCCTCGAAAAATGAACCCTCCAGCCCCATGGAGGGTTTAGGGTTTAGGGTTTAGGGTTTAGGGTTTAGGGTTTAGGGTTTAGGGTTTAGGGTCTAGGGTTTAGGGTTTAGGGTTTAGGGTTTAGGGTTTAGGGTTTAGGGCTGCATAGAGACCTTGGGTTTGGGGAAGTCCATTGTGGGCCTATGGCTTTTGGTCCCGGAGGGCGGACCTTGACTTTGTTGAAGGAATAGTGTGCAACTGAAGCATAGAGGGTTAAGAAGACCCTATATCTTCGCAATGTTATGGGATTCTTTGGGCGGGTGGGTTTTTGTCGAAGTCTACGCTCTGCACGCTCGACTAGAACTGCTCGATCCGGACCTGCTGAACCCTCAGCGCCAAGCCCTCAACCCTAAACCCCAAACCCTAAACCCTGCCTTATCTCCCCCTACATGTAACACTTGAGGGGAGAACGGCTGGTCAGTTTGTCGAGTCTTCGGATTCGGGCGCTCGCGAGCGAAGGCTATGATGATTACTTCGGCCTCCCGATCCTTAGCTTCCCACGCGTCCGGTGGGTCAGGGTTTTGGGCTTCGGGCAGCTTCGGGCTGAGTAGGGTTTAGGGTTGAGGGTTGAGGGTTTAGGGTTTAGGGTTGAGGGTTGAGGGTTGAGGGTTTAGGGTTTAGGGTTTCTACCTTGATAGCGGACAATCCCCAAGGCCTCGCTTTGCGCCAGTTGCCGGCAGGCTAGCGTCATTCCTCGCTGGCCCGCACATGCTAAGCTCCCTAGCCCTAAGCTGAATCATAGTGGGGTAACATTTTGCATCTGCAAGGGTACTTAAACTCAATAAGGAACATACATTTAAGTTTTTTAATATTATCCCCACCATGAACTACTAAGCCCTAATGCCCTAATGCGCAAGTCCAAGATGTCCTTCCGGGTTCTTGGCAGGGATCCAGCTCTGCAAGGCTTTGGTTTTGGTTTCATGAAGCCCTAAACCCCGAACTCCCTAAGCCCTAAACTCCCTAAGCATCCCTAAACCCTCAACCCCAAACTCCCTGAACCCTAAACTCCCTAAACCCTAAAAGCCCTAAACCCTACGCTCCCCAAACCCTAAGTTGTGTGGCCTCTCCAGAGGCTCGGTCTCCCCCGCAAGATTAATTTGCCCGGCTCCTGTTGAAGGAGCCTGATTGTGTCGTTACTATTACTATATTGTTATTGTCACTTCTTTATAGTCTAGTTCGTCGCAGTTAGAAGTATGGTTGCTACCGTCACAGGGTTTTACCGTAGATGCAAAAAATGGCTGAGTTACGTAGCACACAGGGGCGCACGCGGCGCACGCGCTATGTCCGAGGTATCCGCTGCCCAAGCTCGACATGTTGCTGGGCAGCAGGGCGTACGGTAACCCCTAAACCCTAAACCCTAAACCCTAAACCCTCAACCCTCAACCCTCAACCCTCAACCCTCAACCCTAAACCGCGAGTTCCCCTGAAGAAGCTTAACCGCACGGAGCTAGAACACAGCGAACTTCGTTCGACGTGTGGTCGGGTCCTGTGCGGGCGCGTTGATCTGTGGAGGTTTAGGGTTTAGGGTTGAGGAATTACGGTAAAATCTTGGGTTTAGGCCTTGACAACCTAAGCCCTGAGCCCTGAAGACCTCCTAAACACATCTTTGGGCGGTGGCAGATGTCCAGAAATTGTCCCGCCACACCACACCACAGAAACCGCCAATCCCAAGGGAGTGCATGAAGCTCATATATTCTTTTGTTTGTTATCATGGTTTTAAGGGGTTACATTACAGTCGCCCATAAGACCCAACACCCTAAAACCCCCATCCCTAACCTTGGAGACCTTAGACCCTAAAAACACTACGAAAGCCTGATCCCTAAACCCTAAATCCTAAACCTCCTAAACTTTAAATCCTCAACCCTCAACCCGAAATTCCCTAAACCCTAAACCCTAAACCCTAAACCCTAAACCCTAAACCCTAAACCCTAAACCTCAAACCCCTAAAACCTCAAAACCGTAAACTCCAGGATCGCCATCCCAGAGTTCGCAGCTGGTGCCATGGAGACTTTCGGCTCCTTCCGGGTATGGGCTTCGTTTTTGGGTTTAGGGTTTAGGGTTTAGGGTTTGGGGTTTAGGGTTTGGAGTTTAGGCTTTAGGGTTCAAGGGTTTAGGGTGCAAGGGCTTCGGGTTCAAGGGTTTAGGGTTGAGTTTAGGGTTCGGGGTTGAGGGTGTATTTAGTTCTTTGCATTTTGTTGGGGAGGGTGGTGGGGGCTCTGGGTTTGTGGCTTTTTGGCGGTTTAAGGGTTTTGGGCTTTGGAGTTTATATATATATATATATATATGTTTTTTTGGTATTTGGCCCAACCCTAAACCCTGAAACCCTAAACTCTAGACTAGGACGTTAGGGGTTTGAGCGGCTTGCTGGGTTCTGGCCTCCGCGTCTGCATCTCTGGTGCTCTGTGCGTGGCCCTTTCTTTTTTCTGTTTAGGGTTTAGGGTTTAGGGTTTAGGGTTTAGGGTTTAGGGTTTAGGGTTCAGGGTTCAGGGTTTAGGGTTTAGGGTTCAGGGTTTCTGTCTTTGCATTTCGGAATCAGGGCTTCAGAGTCGTCGAGTTGGCTCAGCCGGTTGCGGCCCTAAATCCTGCACGAAACCCTGAACCCCAGCCCTCTTGAGCCCGCCCTATCCTTTAAGTGAAGCAGGGTATATATTACTGTTATTGGTGAGTGTATATAGGGTTCCTTTTTGATATTGGTGAGTGCATATGCTTGGTGGGCTTTTGAGGATACAAGAAATATAAACCCTACTTCAAGTACCTACAACGAAGGGCCTTTACAGCGATCCCTTCTAAGGGGATGTAATGTCGAGGGTCAAATGTTTCAAAATCCCACAAACCCTGCTTTTTTCGGCCTGATCACCAAGCCATGGAGCTTTAGTCCCCATTACCCGCACATCCTGGCCAAGGAATTGGGGATTAGTGACCTACCGCGAGGCAAGAGTACCAGGGTTTTCAGGGTGTTTTAGGCGGTGGGGGGGGGGGGGGGGTTCCGAAAGTAAGGGTACCCTAAAGGGTACCCTTTTCAGGGTTCCTATATGCAAGGTTATGGTATGTTGGAGTATACCTATAAAGGGTTAGCTTCATACTCTGCGCTTGCCTAAACCCTACACCCTGGTGCAGGAGCTTCAGGAATTACCAATGTAATCTTTATGATATGTAACCGTATTGGTATCCCCCAAATAGGGCTGTCCTTGAACATACCACCAAATATTATATAATCCTCACTATATAAACCCACCCGCAAGGATTTTCGGGTTCAAGGTCTACTCCGGAACCCCAACGCGAAACCTGAGCCCGGAATCCTACATGTTATAAGCGCGGGGCCCATCGATCCTCTGGCACAGTAGCCCTATATGAAGCAGGGTTTATATATCTGTGTTTGGTGTGTGCATATAAGGATAATTTGTTCAGTATTGGTGAGTGCATACCTTGGGTGTCCTTTTGGTGGTACAAGAAATATCAACCCTACTTCATGCAGCCCTCCATCAGCCTTAAACAACACATCAGGTTGACCTCTTGATCGCAGAGGGTGCCTCACGCAACCAGCACCGCGGCGCTAACTTTTGCTTGGCGGCAACCGGGGGGGTTTCGATGAGACTGTGCATGTATGTATAGCGCTTTTCAGTGTAGGCTTCAGGGCTACTAGGGTTTAGGGCCTTCGTGTACCTTAATTATTCAGGGGATGGCATCTGACACTTTGCGTGCAGGGGTGTGGGAGGGAATCCCTGCTGAGGATGCAGCGCGTCTGCATCGTGGTGACGCATGCGCCGCGGTTGCAACAGGGGTTTCGGGCTTCGGTGTTTCGGGTTAGGGCTTGGGGCTTTTCGAAATCCTAAGCCTTGTTCCCCCAGAAACCCTAAACCCTAAACCCTAAACCCTAAACCCTAAACCCTAAACCCTAAACCCTAAACCCTAAACCCTAAACCCTAAACCCTAAACCCTAAACCCTAACTAGGCTGCGGACGCAAACGCCCCAATCTCCAGCGGCCTGAGGAGCTGGCGCACCAGTGGTTCGGGAATCTGGTGACCATGACGCTTGCTTAAGATTTAGGGTTTCGGGTTTAAGGTTTACGTCATTCGGGTTTAGGGTTTAGGGTTTGGGGTTTAGGGTTAAGGGTTCAGGGTCCACCAACCTTAGAACCCTAACACCCCGCAACCCTAAACAGGAAAACCAAATTCAACCCTACGACCAGATAGCCCTAAAACCCTAAGGCCCAAACTCTTCACCCAATGACCCTACAACCCTAAATCCCTAAATCGTAAGGGTTTAGGGCTGCCCCTTCTGTGCTCTTTTTCTGGGCTCTCAGTTCGGGATTTCAGGGTTTAGGGATGAGGGATTTAGGGTTTTAGGGTTTTAGGGTTTTAGGGTTTTAGGGTTTTAGGGTTTTAGGGGTTTTAGGGTTTTAGGGTTTTAGGGGTTTTAGGGTTTTAGGGTTTTAGGGGTTTTAGGGGTTTTCGGTGTTTTAGGGTTTTAGGGTTTTAGGTTCGCACTTTCTAGGCATTCATTCCTCCTTCCGTCAACTCACAACCCCCGACACATGCCAAAGCCTTTCAACCTAGAGTGTGCCACCTCCCTCAGCTCAGAGGAAGTTGAGGCTTTAGGGTTTAGGTTTATTTAGGGTTTAGGGTTTAGGGTTTAGGGTTCAGGTTAGTTTAGGGTTTAGGGTTTAGGTTTATTTAGGGTTTAGGGTTTAGGTTTATTTAGGGTTTAGGGTTTCGGTTTATTTAGGGTTTAGGGTTTCGGTTTATTTAGGGTTTGGGTTTAGGGGTATTGCAGGGTACGTAGTCGTCTCGAGCACGCGGTTGGGCTCAGGATGTGGTGGGACGACCTCTGGCTCAACGAAGGCTTTGCCTCGTGGAGTGCGCCGAATGCAACCAAGGTTTGTGTTCAGGGTTGAGGGCTTTGCGTTTTGGGGCTTCATGCAGGGTTTAGGGTTTCAGGGTTTAGGGTTTTAGGGTTTTAGGGGTCTACGTTCTAGGGTTGGTTTAGGGTTTAGGGTTTGGGGTTTAGGGTTTAGGGTTTAGGGATGCTCTTGATCACCCACCTCCTGTGAAGACATCACAGACGACCACCCAAAGCATCACCTGGGAGGTGCGCGGCGGCGACCTCAACTCCCAGCTGTCATCATGTTTGGGGTTTAGGGTTTAGGGTTTAGGGTTTAGGTTTAGGGTTTAGGGTTCAGGGTTCAGGGTTCAGGGTTCAGGGTTTAGGGTTTAGGGTTTAGGGTTTAGGGTTTAGGGTTTAGGGTTTAGGGTTTAGGGTTTAGGGTTTAGGGTTTAGGGTTTAGGGTAGGGGGCTTCCGAAATTAGGGGTACCTTCTTGGGGTCCTTATTACAAGGGGGTCATACGATTTGCGGCCCTTATTTTTAGTAAACTCCCAAATTATGGGTACCTTTTTGGTGTCCGGATTGTAAGGGGATTCTACTCTTTGGGGATCTAGGGGGCCTCGATGTTCGTAAGCCCCCATGTTCTGAAGCAGCGCGACCCTGGAGGCTCCACTGCCACAGAAGGTTCGAAGAAAGCTTCGGGAGCTGTTTATTACTTTTTTGTTTCCGGGCGGGTTTAAAGCTTAGGGCTTAGGGTTTAGGGTTTAGGGTGAAGCATTTAGCGGGAGGGCGGGGGGGGGGGGGGGGGGGGCTACCCCCAGCAAGCGAACAGAATGCTACCCATCATTGATGTGCTTGTACTCGTACTAGCACTAGAATTAAGCTTTCGTACTCTTACCAGTATCAGTACTAAGACGAATTGATTGGTATTTTGTGTCAGAGCGCAAAGCCCATGGAATTTCAATTACGAAGACGGCTACTGAGCCTGTAGCTGAGGTGAGAACTATATGGCCGACAAGATCTTCCCAGACTTTGCCATGTGCCTTGGTTTACGGGTTCAGGGTTTAGGGTCTACCAAGGTTTGCGGGCTTAAGGTTTAGAAGGAAGCAAAGGCCGATTAGGAATCCCCCAACCCCGAGCTCATCTTAACCACCAATGACGCTGTCACTGCACTCCTCAACCCAACACCCAGACCCCAAGCCTCACCTAAGCCTAAGCATCCTCGCAGGCGGCAACAGACCACAGCCCGACTTAGGATTTAGGCTTCAGCGTGTATGGTTCAGAGTCCAGGGCGTACCTAAACGAAGCCATAAGGCGGTCGCTCAGAACCTCGAAATGCCGACGTCCAAGGTGGGATCAGTTCACGTCTGACACCCAAGCCGCCGTGAGGCCCCCAAGGAGTGCTGGAGCGAGGGGAGTCGGTAAAGGGTGGGCCTCCTTCGTGTGACGCCGTTGGCGGCACAAACTTCCGGCACCTGGTAACGAGCATAGGGTTTGGGTTTAGGAGGGTTTAGGACTTAGGGTTTTGGGTTGGGGGGGGGGGGGGGGGGGGGGGGGTGCTTCCTCCGAATTTCGAAGTCGCTTTGTGAAACTGGAACACGCCAATCCCGGACTCCCCAGGCTGTACACAATGGGGTTTTCGAAATTCGGGGTACCTTACTGGGTCCTTATTATCAGGGGATCCTATTATTTGGGGGGTGTATATTGGGGGTCCCCTATTCTCGCAAACCCCCAAATCAGCCAAGAATGTATTCAAGTTCCAGTTTTTCAAGACAATATTCCCGTGTAGTCAGGGTTTGAATGAAGGATTGCTAGCTAGGCCCTTGGGACATTTCATATTTTCCCTTATTTGGGCTTAAGAGGATCACGTCCCTGGAATCTATTTTTTAGAGGGTCTAGGTGCCATCCTGGATTGAGGACCCTAAACCCTAAACCCTCAACCCTAAACCCTAAACCCTAAACCCGTATCCCTAAACAGGGGTCTGGTTGAGGTATGGATCTGTGGCAGTAAGGTCACCCTGGATGGGTCCCCCAGTCCCCGCCTTTCCCCCCACTTAGACCCGAAACCGCAAATCCTAAACTAAACCCTAAACGCTAAACCCTAAACCCTAAACCCCAAATCCTAAACCCTAAACACAAAAAAACAAGGCCCAACTAGACGCCGCCGTGTTTGGGCCTTGTTTTTCGTGGGATCTCTGATCGTTTCGCTGAGGCCATGAGGCTAGATAGCCTGCGAAGCTCTCACCCCATCCAGGCAGATCGGTTGAGCAGGGTTCAGGGTTTAGGTTTGAGGGTTGAGGGCTGCAGTGAGGGGTTGATGAGGTGATCCTAAGCCATAAGCCCAGGCGGTTTGACTTAAGTCTTTGGCTTTTGGGGCTAAGCTTTGAGGCTTCCAGGGGAGCCGAAGGATGCCTCGAGTTTCAGGGTGAAGGGTTTAGGGTTTAGGGTTTAGGGTTTAGGGTTTAGGGGTTAGGGGTTAGGGTTAAGCTCAGGGGTTAAGGGGTTAAGGGTTACGGGTTAAGGGTTTAGGGTTTAGGGTTTAGGGTTAAGGGGTTAAGGGTTACGGGTTAAGGGTTTAGGGTTTAGGGTTTAGGGCTTAAGGTTTAGGGTTTAGGGTTTAGGGTTTAGGGTTTAGGGTTTAGGGTTCAGGTTTTCTTCAAGGAGTCCTTCATTGGGGCTTAGTCCGGGGCGGCCCTTGTTATCAGGGGGTTGACAAACCGTTAGCCCTAAACCCTAAACCCTAAACCCTAAACCCTAAACCCTAAACCCTAAACCCTAAACCCTAAACCCTAAACCCTGGACCATTTTAAGGGAACACTCTCTACTTTGTGTGTTGCCTGCGAGGTGCCCATCCACCATGCAGAGGAGGCCAGACAGGGCTCCTCTTTCGTTCACGGACTTAGGCCTAAACCCTACACCCCAAACCCCAAACCCCAAACCCTAAACCCTAAACCCTAAACCCTAAACCCTAAACCCTAAACCCTAAACCCTAAACCCTAAACCCTGAACCCTAAACCCTAAACCCTAAACCCTGGAACCCTGAACCCTGAACCCTGAATCCTGAACCCTGAACCCTTGTTGATGGGGGCTTACGGGGGTTTAGAGGGGTTTATAGCTTAAGGGGTTTACAGGGTTTTAGAGGGTTTTTGGGGTTTGTGGGGTTTATAGGGTCTTTTGAGGGTTTTATGGGGTGTTTCAATGGGGTTTCAGGGCGCATTCCCTGCGCTGCCGGTGAGGTGGAAGAAGTCTTCGATGCCATCTCCTACTGCAAGGGCTCCTTGGCGTACACGGCCATGACACCTGTTGAGGGTTTTTGGAGGGTTTTTGAGGGGTTTTTGAGGAGTTTTGAGAGGTTGTTGGAGGGTTTTGATGGGTTTTGAGAGGGTTTTGGAGGGTTTCAGAGGGTATGGTTTTTGGAAGGTTTTTGAAGGGTGTTGGAGGGTTTTGGAGGGTTAGAGGGTTTTAGAGTTTTACAGGGATTTAGAGGGTTTTGGATGATTTTTGGCGGGTTTGGGCCCTTCGGGTTTGGGTTTAGGGTTTGGGGGTTGGGTCTGCTGACCCCTTAGCCCTAAACCTTTCGGGTTTGGGGTTTGGGGCTTAAGGTCCCTATCGGACCTATCGCTGCATCCTGAACTAATCCCTGAACCCGCGAAAGCTCCAGGCACCCTACACAAGAATTCTTTAAACCCTAAGTCCCAAACAGGGGTTTAGGGTTAGGGGTTTAGGGGTTAATTATGGTTTAGGGTATGCTGAGGCATAGGAGCCCCCAAATGTGGTCGATCTCCACGACTCATGCTTTGAATCCGTCCGCCTTGGCGTCGCGAAGCCCGAAGCAAATTAACCCAAATCCCTAGACCCTGACCCCTAAGGCCCCAAACAGTATAGTTCCTATGCCCTCAACCCTCAACCCTCATTCCCCAGGATAAGCCTAAACCCTAAACCCTAAACCCTAAACCCGAAACCCTAAACCCTAAACCCCAAACCCCAAACCCTAAACCCTAAACCCTAAACCCTAAACCCCAAGGGGCCTCCGTCATCAAGATGGCCCACGCCTACCTTGGCGCCGAGGCATTCCAGAAGCTCCACCTTTTGTTAGAGCTTAGGGTTTAGGGTTTAGGGTTTCGGGTTTAGGGTTTAGGGATATATTGCTGTTCTTGGTGGGTGATTTTTAGGATCCTAAACCCTAAATCCTAAACCTAGACCCATACGCTTCTACTTCATATGGGCCCGTATCATCCGATGGTTTTGGGCTCTGTGGGCTTTCAGGATCAGGGCTTGGTTCAGATGGGTTTCTTGGTAGTTGTTGTTCATGATGAACTCAAAAAGGGTTTAGGGTTTAGGGTTCAATGTTCAGGGTTTAGGGCTTAGGGTTTAGGGTTTGGGGTTTAGGGTTTAGGGTTTAGGGTTTAGGGCTTCAAGTGGAAGTGGGAAGCCGAGCTCCCTAGGGTAGGGTTGGGGTGTGATTGGTTTAGCATTCGAGCCACTCCCGCTCAGCATTTACTTGCTCTTGGTTCGTAGGGAATGGTACCCTTTCTACTCCCTTAACGGGTATATATAGGGCCCTAACTAATCCCTTAAAGGGTATATATAGGGCCCTGTATACTCGCTTAAAGGGTATATGTAGGGCCCTATAGAATCCCTGAAAGGGTATATGTAGGACCCCAATTCCCTCATTCCCTGCCAACAGCAACGGCAAGCCTGCGCAGCCCAGTGGTACCCTTTTCCCTTTTTTTGCTTTTAAGGATTCCCTCATAGAGAAACGAACCCCTTAAAAAGGGTACCCTTGTAATGATATGGTTGCTGGGCTACCAAGAAGCTTAGGAAGGGCCTCCGGAACTACATGCAGAAGCACAAGCACCTCGGCCCAATGGTGTCATGGACCTGTCACGAGCGCGTAGTCGACCCTCAACCCTAAGCCCTAAACCCTAAACCCTAAACCCTAAACCCTAAACCCTAAACCCTAAACCCTAAACCCTAAACCCTAAACCCTAAACCCTAAACCGCGGGACTTTTCGGAGTAGCTTGCTGACCCAGCACCAATGTGCATTGTTCTCTGGAGCTTTTTTCTGCCCATGTAATAAAGCATTCTGTACGACACTGCACTTTACTCTACGGTACTCTGAAGGTACTACGTATAATATATTGTACTCTACCACATATGTATATATATATATATATTTATGTATATATATATGCATGTTATATACTGCACTAAGTATGTTAGTCTATACTGTTGCGATGAGGGCAGCGCCTGGTTTTATGTAGCTCATCCTTCCCCTCGCGGGGCTTGCGTGGATCTTACCCCCAACAGTAAGGACCCCTGCGATCCAAGACTTTTGTTTCCCTTCATGGGGGCTGAAGGGCTGTAGGAGGGACAACGTGGTAGGGTTGAGGCCCTTAAGCCCAAAGCCCTGAGCCTTAATCTCAGACCAGCACTAGTCCCCAAGCCCTAAAGACTTGACCTTAAAACCCTATGTACTGAAGGCAGAAAAGGGGGTTCGTGCTGGACGGCGCAACGCACGCCGGCGCGGCACGATGTCTGCGGAAGCCGCGAGCGACAATGCTCGAGTAGTTAGGGGGCCTAGTTAAACCTGCTTTCGGCCTTGCAGCGCAAACCCTCAAATCCCTAAGCTGCATAAACCCCAAAACCCCGCAACCCTGTCTAGATTTAATTCGTACGCCTGCGCAGTTGCAGCAATACCTACACCGCACGCTTGCTGCCGCAAAGGTACGGCAACACCGAGACGAACGACCTTTGGGCAGCCCCTCGCTCTGCAACCTTTCGAGGATGGTGGTTTCAGTGAGCTTCAGGTTAGGTGAGATGGGGGGGTTTCCGAAACTAGGGGGACCGTACTGGGGTCCTTATTATAAGGGAGTCCTACAGGTTTGGGGGGACTCTAAGGGGTCCCCTTGTTTTCGTAAACCCCCAAATGTCTTGCCAGCCGACGCAGTGGCAGCACCGTTTGAAGTGCGGAGACCAGCCGCCCCACCATTTAGGGTTTAGGGTTTAGGGTTTAGGGTTTAGTGTTTAGTGTTTAGGGTTTGCATGCGCAACGCTACAATGCCCGGAGCTCTGACCACCTGGACTACAAGAGTTTCAGGGCTGGGGTATTTGCAGGTTTAGGGTCTATAGGGTCTAGGGTTTGGGGTTTAGGGTTTGGGCTTTAGGGTTCAGGGTTTAGGGTTTATAGTTTAGGGTACTTGGGCTCTCCGGGCGATGGCTCCCCATGCTCCAAAAACCAGGCATGGAGTGATGCCAGTGGCCAGCCGGTCAACTCGTCCCCTGGCAGCGACAGAAAGTCCGAGGATTTTTTGGATCCCAGGGTGCCCAAACCCTAGAGAGTAAACCCTAAACCCTAAACCCTAAAAAAACCTGCCTTAAACCCTAAACCCCAAACCCCAAACCCTAAACCCCAAACCCTAAACCCTCGAAGCCCGAAATCGCGAAGCACTTGAGGCTCATGGCCTCATGGACGGAGCAGATGGGCAGCCTGCCGTGAACCACGCAGTCTTTTCGGGAGTTAGGGTTTAGGGTTTAGGGTTTAGGGTTTAGGGTTTCGGGTTTAGGGTTTAGGGTTTAGGGTTTAGGGCTAGGGTTTAGGAAATAGGGTTTAGGGCTAGGGTTACAGGGTTTGGAGGTTAGAAGCATTGGGCTGATGGGCACCCCCGGCCTTCATCCCTCAACCAGGAGGGGGTTTTGGGTGAACCCTAAACCCTAATCCCTAAACCCTAAACCCTAAACCCTAAACCCTAAACCCTAAACCCTAAACCCTAAACCCTAAACCCTAAACCCTAAACCCTAAACCCTAAACCCTAAACCCTAAACCCTAAACCCTAAACCCTAACCTAAACCCTAAACCCTAAACCCTAAACCCTAAACCCTAAACCCTAAACCCTAAACCCTAAACCCTAAACCCTAAACCCTAAACCCTAAACCCTAAACCCTAAACCCTAAACCCTAAACCCTAAACCCTAACTAAATTCATCTTAGAGACAGCTAGACTGCACAAAACGTAGGGCTCCAAGTGATCCGCCCCAAGGCTTCCCTCTGGTGACCGTGAAGAGCTTCACTGGATCCGAGTTGGAGCTTGAGCAGAGATTTGGCTGCGACTGAGGGTCGAGGGTTTAGGGTTTAGGGTTTAGGGTTTAGGGTTTAGGGTTTAGGGTTTAGGGTTTAGGGTTAGGGTTTAGGGTTTAGGGTTTAGGGTTTGGGAACTTGTTCCCCCCCCTCCTGCCCCCCCCTCCCCAAAAAAAAAAAGAAGAGACCCATTAAGGAAGCGCTAGTCTCTAAAAGCCCTAAGCCCTAAGCCCTAAACCCAAAACCCTGGCCTCATAATAAGCACACCCGCTATATGCTCCAACTCCTAACTCTGGAGCTCTAGAGTTCCAATTGTCATTTTTACGTTTCAGGGTTTAAGGCTTAGGGTCGCAAGGCCATCATGTTCAGAAGCGCCCAAGTAAGTCGTGAGAGTTGCAAGTGGGCACCCTAAACAGGAACTCGTGTAAGCCCCATTTGGGGTTCAGGTCGTTGGGGTGTTTGGGGCTTTCGTGTCTTTAGAGATTTTGGGTTTTTGGGTTTAGGGTTCTAGGGTTTAGGTTTAGGGTTCCCCAAAATCCTTCTTCTCGTCTGGCAAAAAGATTGAAACTGACACGAATCTACTCACTTGTCAACCCTCTCCTTATAGGGCAAGGCAACACGCCAGAAGGCTTGCACCTCCCCCACGGGCTTACGGCCCTTAGCCCCAAACCCTACACCCTAAACAAGCTCAACAAGGGGGCTTAATGGTTCATGTTTCGAATGCCCGGGGCTCTTTGCATCTTAGAACCATCAAGAACCCCACAACTCCAAGCACGATTTGGGCTCCGAAGCCCCATAAGCCCCCTGCATCCTAGGGTTTAGGGTTTAGGGTTTAGGGTTTAGGGTTTAGAGTTAGGGTTTAGGGTTTAGGGTTTAGGGTTTAGGGTTTAGGGTTTAGGGTTTAGGGTTTAGGGTTTAGGGTTTAGGGTTTAGGGTTTAGGGTTTAGGGTTTAGGGTTTAGGGCTAGGAGCCGTAAGCCCGACACCCCCGGATGTGCGTTGAGGAGTTGGTTCCTGGCAGATGGATCCGAGGCGCGTGAGAAGTCTCGTCGGGGGTCTTAGAGGGCAGACCCTAAACCCTAAACCCTAAACCCTAAACCCTAAACCCTAAACCCTAAACCCTAAACCCTAAACCCTAAACCCTAAACCCTAAACCCTAAACCCTAAACCCTAAACCCTAAACCCCTAAACCCCTAAACCCCTAAACCCCTAAACCCCTAAACCCCTAAACCCTAAACCCTAAACCCTAAACCCTAAACCCTAAACCCTAAAACCCTAAACCCTAAACCCTAAACCCTAAACCCTAAACCCCAAACCCCAAAGCCCAAACCCCTAAACCCCAAACCCCTAAACCCCTAAACCCCCAAACCCAAACCCTAACTCCCGCACCAGAATCCATAGAGACTTGCACCAGGTTGTGGTCGTCTCCCCTTGAGCCCCCTAACCCCGGAAACCCTGAACCCTAAACCGTAAACCCTAAACCATAAACCCTGAACCTCCCCAAAAAACAACACAGCCCAAACCCCCTAAAAACCGAAAATCTGCGAGGAAACCCTACCCAAATCCCAGAGGACTCCCCTGTAACCTAAAATCACGAAAGCTAGCCCCCGAGGAGCTAGCGGAGTATCTTACCTAAGCGAAGCTTACAACCTGAAGGGTATATAGGGTCCCCGGAGGCTCCGCCACGAAACGCAGCAAACCCGGTCGGTTTCCGGGTGGCGAACACAGGTTTTGGGGAAACGGGCTGGCGTTCATTTCTTTCGTATATGGGTGCAAATGAACGCCGTTTTCTGTGGATCCCAGGCCCTCGAAAACTTCCCAAGTCCCCCAAGAAAAGACTCAGAAGCCCTGATGTTGATGTGAGTCTACCCCAAGTGGCACTGCCTCTTCGGGTTTGCGGGCCTGCAGCACGTTGCTTGTGAGCCGCAACGACTTAACAGTAGCATTTTTGGGCTTGTCGGCTTGCGACTTCATGGTTCAGCATTGCTGATGCATTCAATCCATGTCGTCGAATGAGTCTGGCTGCTGATACTGCCTCAGGCTGCGCAAGTACCATGACGGCACTGCTGCCTTGCGTCGCATCCCGTCTACTGTCAGCGAGGCCAGATATCGTGGTCTGGTGTGGGACTTTGCAAAACACCACAGCCTCGACCTGCCCTCCGCCGCCGCTGCTCGCCAACGGAATGCCTCGCCTACGAATGATGTTGCAGGCGAGTTCCTGGACTTCCTGGAAGCGCTGATTGTTCGTTTTCGACGTGGTTTTGTGCCAGCGTCCGAGGCGACACGGCACGGCGCTCGAACTCTTCTGCAAAAAGCCGCGTTTCTCAACTGCAAGCTCTGCTAGATCGCACGTCTCTGCTGCATTGGGAAAGGGCAGCTCACAAAGTTCGCCTTGCAACATGCTGGTGTTGGCCAGCGGCTCCTCTCCCGAACAGCCCTACGCTTCTGGTGCCGGCCAAAGACTACCTTCTCAACGTGCTTGTTGCTTGCAGGATGACATGCAGTGGGCCCGCTTCGGAGTTTTTTGGCTCCTGCACACTGAGCCAAGGCTTCAACGAGCAACTCTCGAAGTTGATGTCTGCCATGACTGATTTCGAGTTTCCATATAGACGAACGGTACTGAACTTGGCGCCTCCAGCTATGCCTCAGCTGCCACCGAGCTTGCGAGAACTAGCTGAAGCGGCGATGCCGAAATGATCATCGGAGCTCCAAAGGAACTCCCTGTCGACACCTTGTTTTGCGATGATCATCGGAGCACCACAAGAACTCCCTGTCAACACGTTCTTTTGCGTTCTAATTTATCTCTAAAAGAACGCCTCTTTTTCATATCATTCGGAACTCCCAACAGGCTCCGCGCGGGAAAAAGGCGACGGCCTCATGCCTTGGCGTAGGCTTGTCCTGATGCATAGTGGATGCCCTGTTGAAAGAAGCTCTTCCGTGGGGGTACCTTAACTAGCTTTCGTCCCAGGCCCTCACCCTCAAGTTCTGAGCCCTATCCCCTGAGCCCTAAACTCCTAAACTCCTAAACCCTAAACCCTAAACCCTCTTGACCCAGCAGGTGAAAGCTGAGGAGGAGAAGGTTTGGAAGATTCCGCTCATCTTCAGCGCCCGGGCAGCTCTGAGATAGGGTTTAGGGTCTTCAAGGGCTGGAAGGATTTGGGTGCCTTGGGTTTAGGGTTTAGGGTTTAGGATTTAGGGTTTAGGGTTTAGGGTTTAGGGTTGTGTGTTCTTGCTTTAGGTCGCTAAACTTTCGGGTTCGGGGAGAACCAGCCAGCCGCGGCCCTTCTAAAACCCTAGTGTCCACACACAGACGGGGGCTGCCCTATGAGCAATGTCCGAGATCGAAGCCCGAAGCGCCCAAACCCGAAAACCCCGAAGAAAACCGCCTGAACCCGAAAAATCCTAAACCCTAAATGGGGTTTAGGGTTCAGGGTACCCCAAACCCTAAACCCTAAATTTGCAAACCCTAAATTCATACACCCAAAAGCCTAAACCCTAAACCCTAAACCCTAAACCCTAAACCCTAAACCCTAAACCCTAAACCCTAAACCCTAAACCCTAAACCCTAAACCCTAAACCCTAAACCTTAAACACTAAACCCTAAACCCTAAACCCTAAACCCTAAACCCTAAACCCTAAACCCTAAACCCTAAACCCTAAACCCTAAACCTTACTCTGCTGAGGCCACGGCGGGCAAAAGACGAAGCCCACCTTGATGGAGGCGGGACAGGTTTCAAGGCTTAGAGGCTTAGAGGCTTCGAGGCTTCGAGGCTTAGAGGCTTAGAGGCTTAGAGGCTTCGGGTGTAGGGTTTAGGGTTTAGGGTATAGGGTTTAGGGTTTAGGGTTTAGGGTTAGTGGACCCTAAAGCCCCAGCAGCCCTAAACACACCCTAAGACCCCAAGACCCGAAATCTCCTGGGACCCGAGAGCCCTGCATACCAAACACCAGCAGCAGAAACGCGTCGACCCCACAGCTCTCCAACCCTTCGAGTCAAACCCTGAACCCTGAAAACATCAAACCCTAAACCCGTAACCCTCAACCTCTAAGCCCTAAACCCCTAGCCCTAAACCTTAAACCCTAGACCCTAAACCCTAAACCCTGAACCCTAAACCCGAAGTCCAAAGCTCGTCAACCTACGACTGCCAGAACCCGAACCTCCGTTTACTGAGACGAATAGTATTTCAGGTACCTGCGGCTTGGGGTATTAGGGCTTGGTGGCTTAAGGTTTAGGGTTTGGGGTTTGGGGTTTAGGGTTTAGGTTTAGGGTTTAGGGTTTAGGGTTTAGGGTTTAGGGTTTAGGGTTTAGGGTTTAGGGTTTAGGGTTTAGGGTTTAGGGTGGAGTTCGGCCCGTTTATGTGGTGACCGGTCAGTTCTCTGAATATACCGGGCCTTTGTTGATCCTATGGGGTCGTCTCTGTAGTGCGTGCCCACAAGGGGGCCATACTGGCCACACTTAGGGGACTTGGGGAGACCTTTGGATAGATTGTATTCTCATCCCGTCTAGGGTTTAGGAGGGTCCTATGTAGGAAATTTTCGGAAGGAAGTTACGTGGTCCCTTAATACAGTATGGTCCCTTACCTTCTTTAGAGGGTTCTGAAGTACGGGCCCTTGAATTTTATAGGGTACATCAGGGTATACAAGGCTTCCCCAATTGCGGGCCCAGAGTATTAGCCCTAAACCCTAAACCCCAAACCCCAAAATGGATGGGGTGTCCTCTCGAGCTGGTGGCTGTCAGGTTCTTTCGGCTTTGGGGTTAGGGTTTAGGGTTTTAGGGCTTAGGGTTAGGGCTTTGGGGGGTGCTAGGTTTGTAGGGTCAACCCTGAACCCTGAACCCTGAACCCTGAACCCTAAACCCTAAACCCTAAACCCTAAACCCTAGCATCCGAAACCCCGAAACCCCCAAGTCGGAGCAACTCTACAGCCTGTGAGTCGCACAACTCCCATAACGCCTGCAACGCCCTAGATACACGTTGGCCCGAAGCCCTGCAAGCCCTAGGTTTGGGGTTTGGGGTTTAGGGTTTAGGGTTTAGGGTTTAGGGTTTAGGGTTTAGGGTTTAGGGTTTAAAGGAAACCCCTCCCGACCCTGGAGCCCAAGTTCTCGAGGGGAAGACTCAGAAGATCACTGTTCCGGCGGCGGACTACGTCGTGATCAACGCAGGCGGAACTTAAAACCTAAAACCCTAAACCCTAAACCCTACACCCTAAACCCTGAACCCTAAACCCTAAACCCTAAACCCTAAACCCTAAACCCTAAACCCTAAACCCTAAACCCTAAACCCTAAACCCTAAACCCTAAACCCTAAACCCTAAACCCTAACCCGATGTTTCCGGAGTCACAGGGGCTGGCAGCCAGGGTTCAGTCAAAGACGCAACTCTGAGGGGATACATGGTCTCTTAATATGTTACCTTTAAGGGGCTCTGAGGCATGGGGCCTTGGGTTTATATCGGGCATAGAAGGGATAAAAAAATGGGTTCGCCTTCCAAGGGCCCATGCTAAGGGACCAGGTTACTACTGTACCCCAAGAAACAACCGCTTCTTGACTGCTGGGATGACCTTGTAAACCCTCAAGCCCTAAGCCCTAAACCCTAAACCGTAAACCCTAAACCCTAAACCCAGCACTGGGTTCAGTCTTCGGAAGTTCGGATACAGCCAGGAGCACCCAGCAGCTTGGGGCACTCTTATGTGAAACCTGGTGTAGTCCGAGCTGCAGGGTTTAGGGTTTAGGGTTTAGGGTTTAGGGTTCAGGGTTTAGGGTTTAGATCCTGACAGCCTTGAGCGACAATTTAACTCATCTTCAACCAAAACCCTCAGCCAGACAAACCCTATAAACCCTACTAGCCCTATAAACCCTGTAAACCCCCCTGCAAACCCCATAAACGTCACTAACCCTACTTGTAAACCCTATAGACCCTACTAACCCTATGATCCCTATAGATTCTATAAAACCTATAAACCCTATAAACCCTGTTAACCCTATTGTCCCTATAAACTCTATAAACCCTCTAAGCCCGGACAAATCTTGCCTGTCCCTAGTCCCAGAGGCCGTGACGTGCCAATGCGGGTTCTGCATCTTGCATGCTTGGTCGGGGTTTAGGGTTTATAGGGTTTGGGGTTTAGGGTTTAGGGTTTAGGGTTTAGGGTTAGGCTTCGAGGTTCATGGTTGAGAGGCTAGGGTTTCTTAAGAGTCTTTAGAGGGTCAACTTGGTGCCCTTTTTTTTTTTTTTTTTTTTGGGGGGGGGGTGGGTTTTGTCCATGAGCAGTTCCTAAGAGTCTGGGTCCTCTAAACCTTGAAGAGCACATGAGGAGTTCCCCCTTGGTCTCCCCATGACCCTAAACCCTAAAGCCTCTCCACAGACGCACTGTTTGTTTGTGTGTGCCCAGTCCTGCATAGTCGCGCAGGCCCTGAACGCAAGGTTTTTGCTAGGTTTCTGGCGCCTCGACCCTTTTCACCTTGAAACCCGGATCCGGGTATGTGGCGTGTGCGAAAAACTAAACCCCAAACCCCTAACCCTCAAACCCTCAACCCTTAAACCCTCAATGCGCCAAGACTGAGGTGGGTAGTTGCCTTGAACCCTAAACCCTAAACCCAAACCCTAAACCCTAGACCACCAAGGTACACGCCGGAGATGTACGCAAAGCTGGGTGCCTCCATCCACAAGCTGGACGTCAGTGATCGCGCCGGTCTTGTTGGGTCCTCAGAGAGGGTTTAGGGTTTAGGGTTTAGGGTTTAGGGTTTAGGGTTTAGGGTTCACAGGGCTTCTGAACATCAGGGTGTTGGGATGACTGGGGCTCCCTAAGGCCTCTCGCTCTCTCTCTATATATATATATATACACACACATTTACAGACTCTCAACCCTAAACCCTAAACCCTAAACCCTAAACCCTAAACCCTAAACCCTAAACCCTAAACCCTAAACCCTAAACCCTAAACCCTAAACCCTTTGTTTACACATGAGCTTCAACTCTTGTGGATGGACTTGCTCATTTGGCAGGGTATTGTTTCATTGAGGTTTCTTAGAGGTGCCCTTCTTCTCGGGGTTCCTATTTGCAAATTTAGGCGGCATGTATGGGGGTACCATCGGAGACACCTCCATAAGGATCCTAAACGCTACATGCATGGATCTTTCTTTTACTCCCCCCCGCCCCCCAAATCACACAACACTGCCCGAAGCCCCAAACCCTATTTTCCAATCTTCACCCTAAACCCCAAACCTTTAAACCCTAAACCCCAAACCCCAAATCCTAAACTCCAATCCACACCCTAAACCACAAATCTTCAAACCTAACCCCAAACCCCAAACCCCAAACCCCAAACCCCCAAGGTACTCTAAACCACAAACCTCTCAACCCTAAACCCTACACTCCTATCCACACCCTAAACCCTAAAACCCTAAAACCCTAAAACCCTAAAACCCTAAAACCCTAAACGCTAAACCCTAAACCCTAAACCCCTAAACCCCTAAACCCTAAACCCCTAAACCCCTAAACCCGCGCGGAGACAGGTCTTGGACTCGTTTGCCCTGGCAAAGGCCGGCAAACTGGGAGCCGACGCAGTCACCAGGCTGCTCCAGCTTTTAGGGTCTTAGGGTCTTAGGGTCTTAGGGTCTTAGGGTCTTAGGGTCTTAGGGTCTTAGGGTCTTAGGGTCTTAGGGTCTTAGGGTCTTAGGGTCTTAGGGTCTTAGGGTCTTAGGGTCTTAGGGTCTTAGGGTTTAGGGTTTAGGGTGCTTTTAGGGTTTAGGGTTTAGGGGTCTTAGGGTTTTAGAGTTTAGGGCTTCAGTGTTTTGGGTTTTAGACTTTAGGGTTTTAGTGTTTTGGTTCTAGGGGTTTAGGGTTATGGGGGGTTTGGGGTTGGGGTTTTGGTTTAGGGTTTTGGTTTTTTTTGGCCTTAGGATTGTAGAGGTTTAGGGCTTTAAGGGGCTTTCGGGTTTTAGGGTCGTAGGGTTTTTGGGTCTTGGTTTTCGTGGTTTGGCGCTTTAGGGTTATGGGGTTCCTCTGGATGCTAGAGGTTTGCTGGTTTGTGGGAGCCGTTAAACTTCCGACTTTCCTGGGTTTGGGTTTGCCAAGCACACTTTTGAGACTCTCCATGCCTCTTCCTGGGCCTCAGCAAAGGTATTCCGCCTCATCGCATCCTTCAAGCAGGAGAAGAGCTACATCGCCACTCGGCCGGGATCTAGTTAGCTTTAAGCCCCTGTGTGTGTGTGTGTGTGTGTGTTATGACTGACAGGGTTGATAAGGGTGTTGCGGAAGACACACTGAGCCCTAAACCGCAAGAGCCCAAGGACACTTCATGAAGCCCTCAACATCTGAAGCCAGGGTGCTGTTGAGGGCTTCGTCGCAGCCTAGTTACCGCGTACGCCCAATGAATCTGAAAGCCCCTTATGAAAGGTGCATGGGGGGGGGGGGGGGGGGGGGGGGGTGATGGTCAGGTAAAGCCTGCACCCAATTCCAAAATCCGGACGGCTCGAGCAACACTTCGTCTGATGGACATTGTTATTCAGATGTTCCTGCTTTCTCGTAAGTCTAGGGGCGATCCTATAACACCGCAGACCCCAACAAAAATCCGAAATCCAAAACCCCTAAGCCCCAAACCCCAAACCTTCCAACCGTGGAGACGAAATCAGCCGTAAAATCGCAACCATGACCCCATGCGAATCTAACAAGGTACATGCTTAGAGTTCATTGCGCCCCGAGAGTCCGACCCCCAACCCTAAACCCGAACGCCGAGACCCCAAAGCGCAAAGTTTTAGGGTTTAGGGTTTAGGGTTAGGGTTTAGGGTTTAGGTTTAGGGTTTAGGGTTTAGGGTTAGGGTTTAGGGTTTAGGGTAGGGTTAGGGTTTAGGGATCCCCACCCTCTTGCCCCCAAAATCTTCCTGGAGCCCACGCTCGATTCCAGGTTTGGGGCGCCTTTCCCAGGTCTGCCGCCCGGCTCGATTTACTTAGGGTTAGGGTTTAGGTTAGGGTTTAGGGTTTAGGTTTAGGTGTTTAGGGTTTAGGGTTTAGTAGGTTTGGCGGGTGAGAGCTTAGGGCTTCTGGGTGAAGGATTCAAGGATGTAGGCTTACGGTTCAGGGGTTTTGAGCGGCGAGGGCGAGGGTTTAAGGATGTACAGGGCTTAGGGTTTAGGGTTTAGGGTTTAGGGTTTAGGGTTTAGGGTTCAGGGTTCAGGGTTCAGGGTTTAGGGGCGAAAAGGCGCGACTTCTGTTTCGGGGGACCTTTACCCTCTAGCCTGAACCGGAGTGCCCAGCTTGCCTCATAAAGCCCATTCCTGTGTGGCCCGAGGCCCTAAACCCCAAAACCTTGAGCCAAGGTGCCCAGTTTCTTCACAACCCTCACATCCCGAACCTCTCAGCCCCAAACCCTACCTAAACCCTAAACCCTAAACCCTAAACCCTAAACCCTAAACCCTAAACCGTCAACCCCCAACCCAAGGCCTAAGCCCGAAGCCCTACACCCCAACCTCCGAAGGACTGGCTTTGACGGCGTGCTGATGGCTGGCGTGAGCGTGCCTCGGGGAGCAGCAAGCACCCCCCCCCCCCCCAACAAGGTTTAGGGTTTAGGGTTTAGGGTTTAGGGTTTAGGGTTTAGGGTAACTCCCGAAAGCGTCTTCGGATTGGCCTTCCTGAGTAATCCCCTGCTTGTGGGTCTGTTCTGAGTTCCAGTCCCACTATGGAGCCCTCCGAGTTTTAGAGTTTAGTTTTTTGTTTGCCCGTGGGGCGGGGGGGGCTCGATCATGACAAGGTGGCTCTTTTGGAAGATCCCCTCTATGTCCCATGCCCTGTATGAACAAGCGCCAACACCCCGGCCATTCAAGCAAGTAAGGGGTGGACACGAACGCCTAAAACCCTGTAAAGCGATGGGAACACCTGAAAAGCGACACCCCTAAGTTAATGAACCGGTGGGCTATAACCTAGAGTGTTCCCGAAGCGGCACCTGCAGACATCAAGCGTTGATAACTGGCGCGAAAACCCTGTAAAGAAAGCGATGGGAACACTTGAAAAGCGACACCCCTCATGTTGCGCGCGTTAGCACCGCCAGCCGGTTTTGGCAGTGACTCGGTTTATGATACTGGGGGTGCCTTCCTGGGGTCCTTATTATAAGGGGATCCCAGTAGTTGGGGGTCTATATTCGAGGTCCCCTATTATCGTAAACCCCCCATGTGGGGGACTCAAATCCATGACCCTAGGCCCCAAACCCTAAACCCTAAACCCTAAACACTAAACCCTAAACCCTAAACCCTAAACCTCCCCCACAAGTCACCGCGGCCGAGGATGGTGTTTACAAGGCCTTCAAGACCTTTGTGGGGACACTCATCGCTGAGGCGGCCAAGGAGGCGGTTCTGCAGGGGCTTCAGGGTTTAGGGTTTTAGGTTTAGGGTTTAGGGTTTAGGGTTTTAAAACCCCAAAGAACCCGCAAAGTCCAGGTGGGCTGGGAGACGAAAGCCACGGACGGCCACCTGGATGGCCTCCTTCGAGTTCCTGGGGCCAAATCTGTGGGGGGGGGGGGGGGGTTTTTTCGGTTTAGGGGTTAGGTTTAGGGTTCGGGTTTAGGGTTTAGGTTGAGGGGTTGAGGGTTGAGGGTTAGGGTTAGGGTTTAGGGTTTAGGGTTTAGTTTAGGTCTAGGGTTTAGGGTTTAGGGGTTAGGGTTAGGGTTTAGGGTTAGGGTCTAGGGTTTAGGGTTTAGGGTCTAGGGTTTAGGGTTTTGGGTTAGGGTTAGGGTCTAGTAGTTTAGGGTCTAGGGTTAGGGTTAGGTTTTTTAGGTTAGGGTTTAGGGTTTAGGGTTTAGGGTTTAGGGTTTAGGGTTTAGGGTTTAGGGTTTAGGGTTTAGGGTTTAGGGTTTAGGGTTTAGGGTTTAGGGTCTAGGGTCTAGGGTCTAGGGTTTAGGGTTTAGGGTGAGGGTTTAGGGGCAAGAAAGCTGTGGGATGAAATGCTGCAGCGTGTGTGGTGGGGGGGGGGGGGGGGGGGGGGGTTAATTAAGCGTTTTTTGGGAGAGGGCTTAGGGTTTGGGGTTTAGGGTTTAGGGTTTAGGGTTCAGGGTTTAGGGTTTAGGTTTAGGGTCTAGGGGGTAGCTTTTGGGGTGTATAGGGCTTAGAGGTACCTTTCGGGCTTTACATGTTTGAGGCAGTTTGGTTCTTTTGAAAGGCAGGCTCCAGGTCGAGAGTAAGCCCACAGCCTGACCCCCAAACCCTCCCCAAGCCACAATCCTATAAAGTTTTGGGTTTAGGGTTTAGGGTTTAAGGTTTAGGGTTTAGGGTTAGGGTTTAGGGTTTAGGGTTTAGGGTTTAGGGTTTAGGGTTTAGGGTTTAGGGTTTAGGGTTTAGGGTCTAGGGTTTAAGCACGGAAATCCTAATATGATCATGCCCGCCTCCTACTCGCCTTCCTCTCAGGAGACGATGATCAGCCTGCAAGCCAAGTTTTCGACGGTCGCCCGGCTGAAGCTACCAATGAGTCCATATGGCATCGGCCTTACAAAAACACTCTCCGTAAGCCCCGAAGCCAGATCGTGTTGGAAAATCCTTGATATCCCACCCCAGGCCCAAGCCTACATCCCACCCCAGGCCCAAGCCTACAACCTCACGAGAATCGAACGGGGACCCTGGGGCTGGGCTGGGCGCTGCTCCACTCTTGCTTGGCGGTCTAAACCCAGAGAGAGATCTGAAGAAGCCCGAAACCTGAACCGCCTCGCCCCAAACTCTTAGGCTTTTCGGGTTTAGGGTTGGTAGCCCTAAACCCTAAACCCTAAACCCTACACCCTAGACCCTAGACCCTAGACCCTAAACCCTAGACCCTAGACCCGAAACCCTAAACCCTAAACCCTAAACCCTAAACCCTAAACCCTAAACCCTAAACCCTAAACCCTAAACCCTAAACCCTAAACCCTAAACCCTACTAACCCTAAAACCCTAAACCCTAAACCCTAAACCCTATAACCCTAAAACCCTAAACCTAAACCCTAAACCCTAACCCTAAACCCTAAACCCTAAACCCTAAAACGCTAAACCCTAAGCCCTAAAACTCTAAACCCTAAACCCTAAACCCTAAACCCTAAACCCTAAACCCTAAACCCTAAACCCTAAACCCTAAACCCTAAACCAGCGCCAACAAGCCCAGGCGGACAGCGCCGTGGCCGAAGCCCGGCGGCGTTTCGAGGCCTTCCTCGCAGGCCGGGGAGATGCGCGTTTGTTTCATGGGTTCCCCGCGGTTTAGGGTTTAGGGTTTAGGGTTTAGGGTTTAGGGTTTAGGGTTTAGGGTTTAGGATTCCCCGACTACTTCGCTCTATACTACCCCCCTCCCCCCCCAAGTCTAAGGCATCTGGGTAGTTAGGGTTTAGAGCTCAGGGCTTAGGGCAAGCCATCACCTTGTCAAATCAACGTCTCTCGGCCTAGTTTAAAAGGAGGGTCAGACGTACAAATTCCTCGGGCCCCCAACCCTAAACCCTGATCCCCTTTGCAGTCCAGCTGGCCCACGCTCCCCCGATTTTACTTCGGAGGAGATACTTCGCAACTTCCGGACGACATCAAGGAGTCAGGGCCCAAGATGCTTCACCCAGCTGCTAGAAGGGCTTAGGGTTGCGATGTTCCCCCCTTATACACAAACAGTCCTTAGTAGGGATTATAGTACCCCCGATTAGAATCCCTCATTAAGGATTGTTAGCACAAGGGGGAACATCCCAAGCTTAGGGTTCAACTCTACGGTTAAGTTAGGGGAGATGGATGCTGAGATCCTAGAAGAAGGCCTGTTGAAGCCAGCAACTACTGGTACGTATTGGGTCTAGCGCATTGAGCTGACGTGCCAACATTGCTGTGCACGTTCTCCCACACAGTTCGCCTCGAAGACTTCGCACTCGATCAGGAAGGTTGGTGGTGGTGTCAAAATGCTTGAGAACCTTTTAGGATGCATTGTGACAACCTTCAGGGTGAAATATGTTTGCGTCAGGGTTTGGGGTTTAGGGTTCTCAAACCCTAAACCCTAAACCCTAAACCCTAAACCCTAAACCCTAAACCCTAAACCCTAAACCCTAAACCCTAAACTCTTCAACCGACTCAAGCCTTTTGGTCCCAGGCCCGTGTACAGGATCGTGCTCAAGACCGGCGGCCAGAAGGAGCTGCAGGGAAGTGCACACCGGGAAGGGGATTAGGATGTAGGGTTTAGGGTTTAGGGTTTCGGGTTTAGGGTTTAGGGTTGTTTGGTTGGACTTTGGCCGCATTCCTTCTACTGTAGCTACAGCTCACTTGGCACCAGAGCCCCAAACCCACAGAAGCAGGGGTGACTTCGCAGCTCCACCTGCCCTTAAATTGAGCCTGGAATCCTGAAACCCTAAACCCTAAACCCTAAACCCCAAAACCCTAAACCCTAAACCCTAAACCTACATTCTTTCGCAGGAGTACAAGGCTCTTCGCGAAGTGCAGGCGAAGGCAGCGACAAACATCGAGAAGAAGCACGTGTACGCCACAGCCCGAGCACACACAGATTAAATTGGCAGGGGGCATCTAAACCCTAAACCCTAAACCCTAAACCCTAAACCCTAAACCCTAAACCCTAAACCCTAAACCCTAAACCCTAAACCCTAAACCCTAAACCCTAAACCCTAAACCCTAAACCCTAAACCCTAAACCCTAAACCCTAAACCCTAAACCCTAAACCCTAAACCCTAAACCCTAAACCCTAAACCCTAAACCCTAAACCCTGCACCCTCAACCGGCCTTAATCGCTATAACAAGCCCTTAACTCTAGAACCTCTGCAGCCCCAAGATGCAACTGATATTCCTGGGCTGTACGATGGGGGTTTCGGGGGATGACGGCCATGGGGTTCAGGGGTTGGGGTTTAGGGCTCAGGGTTTGGGGTTCAGGGTTTAGGGTTTAGGGTTTGGGGTTTAGGGTTTAGGGTTTAGGGTTTAGGGCTTAGGGTTAGGGTTTAGGGTTTAGGGTTTATGGTTGTTAGGATGTTGGGGCGGCCTAGGGCCTAGTGCGTGCTTCGTGCTGCCGAAGGTCACAATCGGCGCAACAGCCGAGATGGCGCTGAAGAAGGCTGCCGCCGATGGTTGCAGCAGGGAGACGTCGTGTGTTTAGGGTTTAGGGTTTAGGGGGCCCCTGTTAAACCTAATTAGAACCCAAAACCAAGCACAGCAAGCTTTAGCGACCTTAAACCCTAAACCTACGAGAGAGAAGTGGGTGGGTTGAGGTTTAGGGTGCCCCTTCGAAACGAGGGCCTCCGGCCTAGAAGCACTAACCCCTAACCCCCAAACTAGACTGCACCTATTGTCATTGGGTTCGGCCCGATCGTCTTTTCTTCCCTAGACCCTAAACCCGGAACCCTAAACCCTAAACCCTAAACCCTAAACCCTAAACCCTAAACCCTAAATCCTTGGGGCTTGGGGGCTTAGGGAAGCTCTCCCCTGACCGTAAGCCCGTAATCGGATGTGAAATTGACATGGCCGACGGCAGGACGTGCTGGAGTGGGTCGTGTCCGGGGACATCAAGATCCAGGACCCTCCCTAAACCCTAAACCCAAAACCCAAAACCCTAAACCCTAAACCCTAAACCCTAAACCCTAAACCCTAAACCCTGAGTTAGGCTCAGGGATGTTTAGGGCCTTGGGTTTTAGGATGTCAGGGCTTTATAGGGCTCAAGGGTGCAACGGTTCGACTCCGTAAACTCGAACTCTTTCAGGGCTTGCGCGCTAAACCAGCCGAGGCGAAAGCACCGGGCTCAAGCAGCTTTCTAGCCAGTTCCAACCCCAAATGCTCCATTTAGGGTTTAGGGTTTAGGGTTTAGGGTTTAGGGTTTAGGGTTTAGGGTTTAGGGTTTAGGGTTTAGGGTTTCGTTCCCCATGGGCTTGGACATTGTCGGCGGCCGGGATGCGGTGGGGGGGGGTGGGGCTTTGGGTTCTTGTTTGGAGGTCGCCTCCTGCTGATTTTCGGTCTTTGTATGTTCATGCCTCCCTATTACTCCCCGCCCGAAACAAGGGTACTCTCCTATGAATACCCCAAAAACCCTGAACCATACTTAAACCCCATAACCCTAAACTCAAATAAAACCCCAAAACCCTAAACGCGAACACCCTAATCTCTAAACCCGAAGCCCTAAACCCAAAGCAACAACCCCGAACCCCAGACCCTATAAACCCTAAACCCTGAACCCTAAACCCCAAACCCTAAACCCCCAAACCCTAAACCCTAAACCCTAAACCCTAGACCCGTTCCCAGGACTTCTTCTATCCGCTCGGCTCCGTGGCATCTTCGTCGAAGGAAGCGGCGGCCATGACTTGGGAGTTCTACAAGGCGGCCCCTTTCGGGAAATTTAGGGTTTTTGGGTTTTGGGATGCTTTGATTTTTAGGGTTTAGGGTGTGGGGTTTTGGGTTTTGGGATGTTTTGGGGTTTAGGGTGTAGGGTTTTTGGGGCCTGGGTTTAGTTTAGGGAGGGTTCAGGGTGTTTCGGGTCTAGGGTTTCGTTCGGGAGCGTGTAGTAGGGTTTGGAGTTTGGGGTGTCAAAGGGGTTTAGGGTTGAGGCTTAGTGTGGAGCGTCTGAATTTTGAGCTTTCATACTCTAAGACCCTGCAACACTAAAGCCCAAGACCCCAGAACCTGAACCCTAAACCCTATGGCCCCCAACACTCATGCCCAAAACCCCAAACCCTATAACCCGAAAAGAACCTCAAACCCTACAACCCTTAAGCCCTAAACCCCAGACCCCAAACCCGAAACCGTAAACCCCTGAACCTTAAGCCCTAGAGGAAGCCCAACGACTCCCCCACAAAACCTTCGAGCTCCCGAGCATTGAAACCCAGGTTTTGAGGGGGTTTTCGGGTGGCTTTAGGGTGGATTTAGGGGTTTTAGGGTGGCTTTGGGGTGGTTTGTCGGGATTTTAGGGTGGCTTTAGGGTGGTTTTAAGGGTTTTGGGGTGGCTTTAGGGTGGTTTTTCGGGATTTTGGGGTGGCTTTCTGGGGTGGTTTTAGTGTGGTTTTAGGGGTGTTAGCGGTTTAGGGGCCTCAGGGGTTTTAGGGTTTTGGGTTTTAGGTTTTACGGGTTGGAGGGTTTTAGGGCTTCAGGGGCTTTGGGCATACGCCTGAAAATCCGAAACCTTTGAAACCCGAAAGGCAAACTTCGACAAGATCTGGCTGCTTCTTCGCAGTTATTGGCTTGGACCGGGCCCCTCAACCCCAGCTTGGAGGGTTTTTAGTGCTTGGAGGTTAGGGTGTTAGGGTTTAGGGATGTTCCCCAGCAAGCAGGGTTTATCACACGTGGGGTTTCTAAGACCCATGCCTTGGAAGAGGACATATTAAAGCTTTCTGCAAGAAATTAAGCTGCGACGGACACTGAACGCACGAAACAGAAAGCAAGTCTCGACAAGACTGACAAGCGCACGCCGCGAAAGTCGCATGCTTGCCACCTCAACGTTCAAGACGTCTGACACGACAACGGGCTTTGCTAACTCCATGAGCAACCACGAAAGTTCCAAGGCCCAGCCCGGGTGCAGTCTTCTTGCCTCAGGCTCCTATGTTTGCATGATGGCCCCCACCTTCAACGCGCAAGTCTCATCCGCCCAAGCTTTTGAAAGCCCTGGGAACTCCAATGCGCAGCCGCAGCACCAAACGACATGCCAACTCCTCATAGCTCCTCCACATCGTCGATGTGGCTCGACGCGGCCGTGTTGAAGGAAGCCGTCGTCCGGCAGCTCGCAGCCGTTTGTCCGACCTGCCTTCCAGCAAAGAGGAAGCCCTGCCAAGCAACAGGGGTTCCTTCCTTGTTGCGTGTCTTTGAGAAGCCGTCTGGAGCTCGGCACCCAAAACCCCTTGAGCCGGTAACAGTCCCCGATTTCATCAGACATCTGCCTGAACATCCACTTGCCACGTCTGCAGCCCGGCCGACAGTTAGAGGGTGTTGCTGGGGCATGTCTTCCCAATTTCTGCATCACTGGAGACCTCTCAATGAAAGGGGGGCCCTGCGGCAGAAACTGAGGGAGTGGCCTCGGCCATCAGCCCTTTCAATGGTATGCTTCATGCGGTCGCTCTCTTCTAAAGCTTTCTCAGGCGCTGTTCCTCATGGCTTGATGCCTGCGATCTCTGGGATGCAATCGTCCCTCTGCGTCTGGCCCACAGCTGGGCCCGGGCATGGGGGGTGGCTGAGGGGTACTGGGGCCTTCAGCAAATTTGGACGCCGGTGGAGTCGGTATAGAGCCAAACCCTGTATAGCAATATGACAATATGTGATCACCTAAGATCTCATAGTTTCATCATGCAACAATATACTCCCTACATAGTACGTGGGAGATGGTGCGGCCGTAGCTGCACTTCGCCTCTTACGAAGAGACGAAGTGTTTCAGACCTCTCTTCTAGCCCTCACACCTTCTGCACCACATCACAACAAACCCCGTACCCGACATCCTAAACCCAGGACACTGTGCAAGACGGCCAGCCCATCGCTGATGGATGTCAGGGGCTTGGATGGAGTGCTTAGTTGTAGAGTAGGCAACCTTTAACCTTTTTGGGGCAACATTCCCTTCATAATCCCGAAGGTTAAGCTGTAGTTCCCCTCAGTTCCCAACCCTGAAACCCCGCGATGGACCCCAAACTCGGAACCAGAACCCCCCCAGGTCCTGAGCGGCGAAAGCAACCCGAAACCCGAAACCCGAAACCCGAAACCCGAAACCCTAAACCCTAAACCCTAAACCCTAAACCCTAAACCCTAAACCCTAAACCCTAAACTCGAATCCGAAACCCCACAACAAGGCACTCAAACCCTCAACTCCCCTTAAAAAAAAACGCCGTATGTCCCGCAGGCCGTAAATCCCCCTAAATCCAAAAAAACCCTAAGTTGCCCTAGAACCCCAACTGTCCCCTAAAGTCCTCAAGTCCCTAAACCCTAAACCCTTAACCCTAAACCCTAAACCCTAAACCCTAAACCCTAAACCCCAAACCCCAAACCCTAAACCTAAACCCGAAACCCTAAACCCCCAAAGAGCGAAGCAGCCGGAGGCCATGATCACCTTGTCGGCACGCAGCTTCTGCACCTCTGAGGCCGCCGCGGAGGTGGAGAAGCGGCCTGGCCCATCCCCCCTCGGTTTTGTTGAGGGTTTAGGGGTATTTAGGGGTATTTAGCCTAAACCCTGAACCCTGAACCCTGAACCCTAAACCCTAACCCTAAACCCTACACCCGAAACCCTAAACCCTAAACCCGAAACCCTAAACCCTCTCTTTGAGGGGTGGGGGGGTGGTAAGGGGGATGTATGGGATGCCAGTGTAGGGATGGCGGCATCTTGAGTTTCCGAGCCTTGGTCGGCTTTCAGGAAGGTTTCGTGTTCTGGGCCACCCAAAGAAGCCCGAAAGAGGGTTTGGGGTTTAGGGTTTAGGGTTTAGGGTTTAGGGTTTAGGGGTAGAAAGACCCAGAGGGGTCTTGCGACAACGTGGAACGGTCACGGGGCTGTTGGAGTGGAGCTCAGAAAAAGCCCAAGACCCCCTAAACCCTAAACCCTAAACCCTAAACCCTAAACCCTAAACCCTAAACCCTAAACTCCCTCAACCCCCTAATCCCGAACTCTTGTTGGCGGAGCCCAGGTTCTACCAAGAGCACCCGCTCAAGCAGAACCAGCGGACCATCTCGCAGACTCTGGTTCCCTGGATGGTTTAGGGTTTAGGGTTTAGGGTTTAGGGTTTAGGGTTTAGGGTTTAGGGTTTAGGGTTTAGGGTTTAGGGTTTAGGGTTTAGGGTTGGTTCCCTGGATGAGACTCTGCTCTCCTCAAGCACCAGCGGGTGTCGGGCTTCTGTCGGGTTTGGGGTTCAGCGTTCAACTTTTGGGGGGTTAGGGACTGTATGGGTACATATAAGGGTTATCAGGTGTTTGCTTGGTAGCCCAGTGGCACCCTTTACCCTGTTGTTGGGTTCTGGGTTCCATATAAGGGTACCTTTACTATCATAGCAACCAAGTCGCGCACCAGAGGGTTGGGTCAGGTTTCTTTCCTTAGAGGTTGTTGGGTTCGGATCCGTTTCTAGTGTCTGTGTCGGCGGGCTCAAATCTTTTAAAGGTAACGTCGGTGAGCCTTTCTATCTTTTGTCTCCGTCTCTCCGTTTTTTTTTGTTTCCTTCTTTTTTGTGTTCCCTCTCTCTCTATACACACGAAGCCCGTCGAGTTCCTTAAAACCCGTGCAGTTCTAAACCCTAAACCCTAAACCCTAAGCCCTGAACCCTAAACCCTAAACCCTAAACCCTGCTGCGTAGGAAACCTCTGCAAGGCTTAAGGGTTTTAGGGTTTAGGGTTTTAAGGCTTTAGTGATGGAGGGTGGAAGCTCCTCAGCCCCGTGGAAGCTCTTCAGCCCCAAACTCGGCACCTGACACCGAAAGTGTCTTCCGAGAAGCCAAGGAAGGCATCAAGCTGCCCGGCTGCATTTGACGGGTTAAGGGTTTGCCCTAAACCCTAAACCCTAAACCCCAAACCCCAAACCCCAAGCCCTAAACCCCAAACCCCAAACCCTAAACCCTAAACCCTAAACCTTAAACCCTAAACCACACCCTAAACCCTAAACTCTGAGGCTTCCAAGGCTTGTGCTTGTAGGGCGTTTAGACCTGAACCCTGAACCCTCCACCCTACGCCCCAAAACTCAGAAGGCTTTCCCAAAGGCTTGCGGAAGTCATGGGCGTTATATGGTTTGGGGTTTAGGGTTTAGGGTTTAGGGTTTAGGGTTTAGGGTTTAGGGTTTAGGGTTTAGGGTTTAGGGTTTAGGGTTTAGGGTTTAGGGTTTGCGCACTTTGGAGTTTATGGTGTTTTTTGGCGGTTCAGAAAGGGTTCATGGCGCAGTTTATGGGGCAGGTTTTGCAGGGCGTATGGGGTCTGTAGGGTTTGTGGTGCTTAGGGATAAGGAAAAGCTTGAACTCCACGGCTGGTCCTCGAGATTGTTTTGGCTGAGAACCAGCCATAACGATATGGGCATGTCAAAGAACAGTACCCCCTAGATACTCCCCCCCCCCCCCTCCCAAGCCAAAGAATCTAGCGAGGAGAATTATAGGACCCCCCCCACAAAAAAAACCAACAACAACAAAAACAAACATGAACAAATAATAACACAAGAAGGAACAAGTCTTTGCCCATGTCTTGGGAAATCCCAGTAATTGGAGTGTAGCCCGACTCACCACCCCAGGCGACAGCCACCCTTGACCCTCGGAGTCAACCCTCAGACCGGTCTAGGACCAATGCCGCATTTTTGGAGCGCATTTTGAAGACGCCCGTGGTCCAGGACCCTTGGAAGGGGGGGGGGGGTGGGAGGGGGGCCTAAAACCCCAAACCCTAAACCCTAAACCCTAAAAACCCTAAACCCTAAACCCTAAACCCCTAGAAGGCTTGGACGACTCCAGATCAAATGAAGCCCTCCCCGGGGGCCACCTAGAACCCAACCACACCTTTAGATGCCGTGAAAACCGCAGCAACGTGGCCTCAGGCCCCCCTTCCTAAGCGTCTTGGGGCACATGAGCCCTCAACCTGAAACCGGTATGAGGTCGGGATCTGTCTGCAGTAGCTGTATCCCCAATAGACAACCAGTCTCGACTTCTAGAAGGAGCCCCCAAAATGGGATAAGCTACATATACCCCCCAAGATACTTGAATACTGTATAAGGGCCCCCACCCCTCCACCCCGCCCCCCCACCCTAAAATAAAGTACCTCAGTTTTGGAGACCACCCACCACATGCACCTAAACCTGCGGACGAACGCCAGGAGTCCTTCTGGCAAGGCCTCTGAGTCTCAGGGGACCCCAGGAGGGGACAGGAGCGCAGAAACGGTGGGTGCCGAGGTTCACAAGCTTCAAACCCCAAACCCAACAAACCTGCGAGGTTTTCGGGAGGCGTTGAGGGTTCAGGGTTCTAGCGTCTAGAGTCTTACCAGCGGATCCATCGATTTTTGGCTGAGGGCATGTTGGCTTGGGGATCCCCTAAACTAAACCGTAAACCCTAAACCCTAAACCCTAAACCCTGAACCCGAAACCCTAAACCCTAAACCCTGAACCCTGAACCCTGAACCCTGAACCCTAACTTGAGGGTCTAGAGTCTGCAGGCAAAGGAGTCGAGCTCTTGGGCCCTTGTAGGCCTAAGCCCCTGGACCTGCAGCCTTAAACAGTGAACCTTAAAGCCTCGAAACCCCTAAACCCCTAAACCCCTAAACCCCTAAACCCCTAAACCCCTAAACCCCTAAAACCCTAAAACCCTAAACCCCTAAAACCCTAAACCCTAAACCCTAAACCTAAACCCCAAACCCCAAACCCTAAACCCTAAAACCCCTAAACCCCTAACCCCTAAACCCCCTAAACCCCTAACCCCCCTAAACCCCCCTAAACCCCTAAACCCAAAACCCCCCTAAACCCCTGGACCCCTAAACCCCCCCTAAAACCCTAAAACCCCTAAAAACCCTAAACCCTAAACCTAAACCTAAACCCCTAAACCTAAACCTAAACCCTAAACCCTAAACCCCTAAACCTAAACCCTAAACCCCTAAACCCCTAAACCCCTAAACCCCTAGACCCCTAAACCCCTAAACCCCTAAACCCCTAAACCCCTAAACCCCTAAACCCCTAAACCCCTGCCACTTGGGCTGCAGCCTCTTACCTCGACACCCTTTTGGCTCCCGACTCTTGGCGGGCGTCTGAACCAGTCAGTGCCTGGTACCAGGGGCCCGCAGGCAACAGAAGCACCGTCTTGGCTGTTGAGCCCTAAACCCTAAACCCTAAACCCTAAACGCTAAACCCTAAACCCTAAACCCTAAACCCTAAACCCTAAACCCTAAACCCTAAACCCTAGGGCTAAAGGGTTTAGGGCCGATTTCAAGGGCTTTTGGGGGTGGATCTCTTTTGCCAAAGACGGGCTTCGACCGTGCAGCAGCGTGGCGTTCAAAAGAGAGCGGGGGCCACATTTTCCTGGTTCTTGATGACGGCAGCCGATTCAGGGTTTGGGGTTTAGGGTTTAGAGTTTAGGATTTGATACCCAAGACATGGCCCCACCACACTCTGACTTACACGAAATCCGTGCTTTTTGGGGTGGGGTAGTGGTACCCCAGAAACCCCAAAATTCCCTAAACCCTGCAAACCCGAAACCCTCCAATCTTAAGCAGGGAACCGCAGGGACCATGAAACTACCATTTGCCTGAGACTGCCCTTCACCATACGCTATGAACCCTTAACACCCTCGGTTTAGGGTTTAGGGTGTAGGGTTCAGGGTATAGGGTTAAGGCTTCGCCTCCTTCAGCACGCCCCCGAAGCCCTCAGCTATAGCCGCGACTCGTATCTTTAGGCGAAGTCGCCTTGGAACCCGGGGAAAAAAACGGAAGCCTAACCCTGAACCTTAAACCCTCAACCCTAAACCCTAAACCCTAAACCCTAAACCCTAAACCCTAAACCCTAAACCCTAAACCCTAAACCCTAAACCCTAAACCCTAAACCCTAAACCCTAAACCCTAAACCCTACACCCTAAACCCTAAACCCTAAACCCTAAACCCGAATTCAGGTCGGCAGCTGGCTCAGTCCATGCAGGGGATTGGCGAGCGGCGGTTCAAGGCTTAGGGTTTAGGGTTTAGGGTTTAGGGTTTAGGGTTTAAGGGTTAAGGGTTAAGCGTTTAGGGTTTAGGGTTTAGGGTTTAGGGTTTAGGGCAGTTCGCTTAACCTCTCAACCGTGCCAACCCCCCACGCAGAACTCTGAACCCCCCAACACCTGCGCCCAAGTCTTGAACCCAGAGCCGGGTTTAGGGTTTACGGTTTAGGGCCTCGGGTTTAGGGTGTAGTGTTTAGGGTTTAGGGTTTAGGGTTTAGGGTTTAGGGTTTAGGGTTTAGGGTTTAGGGTTTAGGGTTTAGGGTTTAGGGTTTAGGGTTTAGGGTCGCAGTCCCAAGTTTCGAAGGGAAGTCGCACGGTCCCTCAATATAAGGTCCTTACCTTCTTGAAAGGTTTCTGAACTATGGGCCCTTGGGCTGTGTGGGGTATATAAGCGTTCCCCAATGAAGGGCCCATAATAACAAGGGACCATGGATACCCCAAGGAAGTTCAGTTCCGCGCGGTCCTGTTTCAGTGGCACCGATTGGTTGGGAGTCTTCGGGCTTAGGATTTTTGAGGTCTGGGCATGCTTCTGGCCAGGGTCCTCCCACACAGAGCAAGACGGGTTTCTGTGGATGGCATTTGGTTTAGGGTTTAGGGTTTAGGGTTTAGGGTTTAGGGTTTAGGGTTTAGGGTTTAGGGTTTAGGGTTTAGGGTTTAGGGTTTAGGGTTTAGGCCCTCATGCAGGCAACAGCCTGTATGGGGTCTACACGTGGCCCCGGGGAGCTTCTCTGAAGGGCCAAGGGGTTGCGTGGATTTCCCTTCATCGCCAACACACAACCTCGGGAACTTCGGGAAAATCTGAGGGCCATAGATGTATCCGCCCAAGGGGAGGTCCCTTCTGTGGGCCGCAAGAAACGGCAGGGCACCCCCAAAACCCTAAACCCAAAACCCAAAACCCAAACCCTATACCCCTAAACCCTAACCCCTAAACCCTAAACCCTAAACCACTGAACTCCTGAACTCCCGATGGGCGCAGACCACGCTGCCGCGCAACTTCCCGGAGCTGGCGTACTTTGGGCCCGCGCACCAGAGGCAGCTTCAGCAGGCAGACCTTGAGGGCAGTTGCGGCTGGAGGGGTTTAGATGTCCAGGGAGCCAAAGGTTTGGGGTTTAGGGTTTAGGGTTTAGGGTTTAGGGTTTAGGATTTGGGGAGCACAGTGCATGTGATCCCAATTCTAGGTTTCATCTGCTCGAAAAAGGCTGAGGGTTCAAAAGGGCTCGGGGTTCTACTTGGAGGCTTCAGGGTGAAGGACTTGCTTTGTTGGTTCAGGGGTCTCACCCTAAACCCTAAATCCTAAACCAGAAGCCCCATCACCTAAACCCTAAAAGCCCTAAGCCCTAAACCCTAAACCCTAAACCCTAAACTGTATGCGGACCAAGAAACCCCAGGATCCACCGGAGGGTCCTGGAAAAAGTTTTTGCCTACCAGCTGGGTTTAGGGTTTAGGGTTCAGGGTCTAGGGTTTAGGGTGTTATCTGTCGGACAACGAAAAGACCTCATGGGAGGCAGCCGGAACCGGAAGCGGCGAATCGACGGTGCGACAAGGGGTGGCCAACAGATTCCACGTCGGGCTCCGGGCTCTCCTCCAGGCGCTCCACAGGACACCACACAAACCGAAGGAGGCCAGGAAGGTCAGGATCCCGGTTGAGTGGTCGAAGGGTCCCTTTATGAAGCTTCCTCCTGGCGTCACACAGTTTAAGAGAAGGTTGGGGGCCCCACTCAATGCCCTGATGAGCTGCTACCAAGCCATGTCCTCACAGTGCAAGTCGCAGTCGCTGACTCCGAGATGGAAAACACTCATCCTGGAGAATGCTGCTGGGGCCCCAACGAGTGAAGTACACTCGCAGCCTTCGTACTGCTTCTTCCACAGCAGGGTCGCCAGCAGATTGGCTGTGCACTGTGCAACTGCCGGCCGAGATCATGGACCCTAAGCCCTAAACCCTAAACCCTAAACCCCAAACCCTAAACCTGAAGTCCATCTGGTATCAACAGTTGCGAACTCAAGTTCAGCACAGCGAGGTGAGATGGAGGCCATGAACACGGCTGCTCAGAAAACCGCCGAGAGTTATGGGTTTCGGGTTTGGGGTTTAGGGTTTAGGGTTTGGGGTGTAGGGTTTAGGGTTTAGGGTCTGGGGGTTTGGGGTGTAGGTTTTAGGGTTTAGGGTTGGGTTCAAGGGTTTCAGGGCTGTAGTATTCTAGGGTTCAGGCTTTAGGCTTTATAGGGTTGGGGGGGTTTTAGGGATTCAAGGTTTAGGGTTTTCGGTGCTTGCGGTAGGGTTTAGGGGTTCTAGGGTTGCAGGATGTAGGCCTTTAGAGTCTAGGGTTTAGGGGTTTTAGCGTTTGAGAGTTTAGGGTTTAGTGTTTCGGCAGCTTTTCAGAGCAGGGGGGTGGGAGGGGGGGGGAGCCTATAGCATGCATTCCAATTCCCTAAACCCACAGCCCTAAAACCCTAATCCCAAACCCTAAACTGCTAGAATCCTAACCCTAAACCCTTTAAGCCCCAAACCCTAAACCCTACACTCCTAAACAGCCCCAAATTCCAAACCTCTAACCGTCCCTAAACCCTAAACCCTCAACCCTAAACCCTAAACCTCCAACAGACCTATGGAGCCCTCCTGTCCGTCTTCTGGCTCGTGAACGCCGGTGGCCTCAGAGGTCAAGCTTTTTGGGGACTACATGAACAGGCTCAGGGTTCAGGGGGTTGAGGGGGTTGAGGGGGTTGGGGCTACATGAACAGGCTCAGGGTTTAGGGAGTTTAGGGAGCTTAGGGTTTAGGGAGTTGAGGGAGTTTAAGGGGTTTAGGGGGTTTAAGGGGTTTTTGGAGTTTTAGGAGTTTAGGGAGTTTAGGTGTCCGATGTATGCCTAGTAACAGGGGCTGTAGCAGTGAATACATGTTCAGCTTTCAGGGTTTACGGGCTTCAGTAGTAAATGGTCGATGATCTGGCACCAACCCTAAACCCTAAACCCTAAACCCTAAACCCTAAACCCTAAACCCTAAACCCTAAACCCTAAACCCTAAACCCTAAACCCTAAACCCTAAACCCAAACCCTAAACCCGAAACCCTAAACCCAGAGGGCTCAGTTTGTGGAGGCAGTCTGAACAGGATTGCTTCACTACTGAGACTTGCAGTCCCCTAAACCCTAAACCCTAGCCCTAAACCCTAAACCCTAATCCTAAACCCTAAACCCCAAACCCTAATCCTAAACCCGAAACCCTAAACCCTAAACCCTAAACCCTAAACCCTAAACCCTAAACCCTAAACCCTAAACCCTCTTGGCGCATGGCCGCTCAGGACCAGCATGAGGCCTTCACCCGCGAGCAGGATCAGTCGGATATGCTCTCAAAGCAATCCTGGGCCTGGATCCAGGACGGCGAGGGTTTAGAGTTCAGGGTTCAGGGTTTAGGGTTTAGGGTTCAGGGTTCAGGGTTTAGGGTTTAGGGTTTAGGGACTGCGAAGGGTTCAGGGTTTAGGGCTCATCAAGTCCAGGCATTCACTAGTCAAGCGGTGCGTTTGTGAACCGAAAATATAGTGAACCCCGAAATTCTACCCACTCACACAGAGAATCCCATCACTGGCCCACGAGTGTTTTGACACTTGCCCACAAACTTTTTCATGGGCGAGTGAAAAACTTGCCCACGAAGTCCAGTAGAGTGTTTAATAATCTGGGTAATAAGTACACATGTAACCCTAAACCTGAAACCCTAAACCCTAAACCCTAAACCCTCAACCCTCAACCCTAAACCCTGAACCCTGAACCCTGAACCCTAAACCCTAAACCCTAAACCCTAAACCCTAAACCCTAAACCCTAAACCCTAAACCCTAAACCCTAAACCCTAAACCCTAAACCCTAAACCCTAAACCCAAACACATGTATATATGTAGATATGAACATATAGAGTATGAGAGGGAGGGATTAGGGCTTGTACTTGTACCCTACAAAACCCTCAGCCCTAAAAAAGGATCCTGGAGAGCTCGCCTTGCCAACTTGTGGGGTTTAGGGTTTCGGGGTTTCGGGGTTTCGGGGTTTCGGGGTTTCGGGGTTTCGGGGTTTCGGGGTTTCGGGATTAGAGGGCTTTAGGGCCCCTAAGCCCTACACCTAGGGTTTAGGGCTTCGGGCTTACGAGCGTCTGGGGATTTCGAGGGCGGGGGGCTTGCGCAGCTTAAAGTGCTTCTGGGGCTTCTAGGGCGGACGCAGGGCTTGCAACCCTATGCGCGAAAGCCCCAAACCATTCAGGGAGTAGGGATCCAAGACCCCAGCTGCTGCAACCAAGCGTCTTTCAAAAGGGGCACTCTGCCAGCTTAAGCCCTAAACCCGCAACGCGAAACCCTAAACCCTAAACCCTAAACCCTAAACCCTAAACCCTAAACCCTAAACCCTAAACCCTAAACCCTAAACCCTAAACCCTAAACCCTAAACCCCAAACCCTAAACCCTAAACCCTAAACCCTAAACCCTAAGCCCTAAGCCCTAAACCCCAATCCTGCTAGCAGGAGTGGATGGCCGAGCACGTGAAAATCAAAGAGAAAGAGGAGGTCCTTGATTCCACGTCTCTCGGCGTAATTGCGCGTGTAATCTTATGACGCCATGAACCCGAAACCCCTAACCCTCCAAACCCTAAACCCTAAACCCTAGACCCTAGACCCTAAACTCCAAATCCTAAACTCTAAACCCTAAACCTCAAACCCTAAGCGACCATTCCTGGTTGGACTGAAGAATCCTGGTGATCCGAGCGGGAGCTTGTGGGTACGTGGAACCTCTGCACACACAAGCCTAGGAGCTTGGTAGTAGGGTTTAGGGTATAGGGTATAGGGTTGTTTAGGGTTTAGGGTTTAGGGTTTAGGGTTTAGGGTTTAGGGTTTAGGGTTTAGGGTTTCGTTAGGCTCAACGTGCAACTCGTCTCGAATCCCCAGTGTGCCCAGGCTCTAGGTGGATCTCGCCTTATAGGGCCCTTCGGAGTGTTTCGCGTAACCCTAAACCCCAAACCCTAAACTCCAAACCCCAAACCCTAAACCCCAAACCCTAAACCCCAAACCCCAAACCCTAAACCCTAAACCCTAAACCCTAAACCCTAAACCCTAAACCCTAAACCAGAAGGAGCCCGAAATTTCCACCCCCCGACCCACGACGCACGAATCAAAGGATGGTCTTCATGGCCATCCATGCTCTGGGAAAGATCACCCAGTTCCGAGAGGATCTGTCGGTTTAGGGTTTAGGGTGTAGGGTTTAGGGTTTAGGGTTTAGGGTTTCCAGGTTTCCAGGTTTCGGATAAAACGACCCAAGTCTGGGATCCCCAAGCGTGGCCCTGGTCTTTGCAGGTGTAGGTGACGGTTTTGTGTGTGTGTGTGTGTAGGTAGGTAGGTAGGCAGGTAGGTAGGTAGGCTGTAAGGAGGCCCAGTGGTGACAGAGGTAGTATAAACGAGCTGTTTAAATCCGCATGTTTAAAGGCTCACCGGTGCAATCTCCAGCCTTTCAGCACAAGCCCCCAAGCCTCTATAAGTTCTGAAGTACGACAGCACCCTGCAGCCCTCCAGTGGAGGGAGCCTAGGGAGGGAGGGGAGGGACCTGGATACAAGACCTGTTCAACCTTTTTACGGCATCTGAAAACGAAGCGGCGTAGTACCCAGTCTGGGGGGGGGGGGGGAGTTGGACTGCGACAATACCCAATACGGACACAGCCATATTTAAGCCTTGTGGCTCCCATTTGCGTCACAGCTCCATGTCACCGAAACGAACCCTGGCAGACTATTGGGGCAATTAACAACTCTGGGAATTTGCCCGGAAATTTGCATGAAGTGCTGCGCAAGTATACGTACAGCATCTGAAGGCTTGTGTGTTGGATGTGTGCTTGCAGCGCGTTGGCTCGTGCTTTTCCTGTGTCTCTATTGCTACCGCCGTTTTTCATTCTGAACTGCGCTCAGCTAGCTCTTGTAAACTTCTGGCCAAGACCAAGACCATACCCGTAGTGGCCAGTCCAACAAACCCGGGCCACCAAGGTGCAACATGGCACGCGTTCGGCTTATCTTGCCCACTGCATGCCCATCAGTAGACGCGGGAGCATTCGTCTTCAAAGGTCAGAACGCGTATGTGCCACCTGCACGGGTCTTGGCCGGCTGACCCCTGTTTTTGTATAGAATTTCCGTACTGGCATGCCAAGGTCGTTTCGAAGTCCGGCGCACCCAAGGCTGCGCCAGCCTTGGTTCCACAGCTCCATGTGCTACACCAGTGTACTGCACCATTGCTATGACCAACATGCCATGCACAATGCCTCGACACACGCCGCAATACTGTCTACAGCTCTACACGTCAGCGCATGAGGTTGCAAATCCACCAGCCGTTGCTGCCGATGGCTCAGCACGGACACGGTCTTTGAAGGCGGCAGTTTTCAGTCTACTGCAACTCTGCAGCTTTGCATCATAAGGCACCTCCACCCCCAGCTTGGCAGTGCCAGGCCAGAGCCATACTCTTTGCCAAGCAACATTTTGCTGGCTAGTCGCTGGTGCTGGTGGGACTGGACTGGGGGGTGTGATGAACGCCAAGTGCTAAGTTTGGCGCCTCTTCCGCTTAAAGGCTAAGGTTGTGGGCCATAAAAGGCCGTGTCGCTTTCTCGACTTGTCTGATTTTATATTTTGTTCCAGTTTGTGCTCTTTTTTTGAATTTTTTTTTGGGGGGGGGTTGGGAGGGGGGGGAGGGGGCGGGGTTTGGACACGTTCCCAAAGCAGCGCACCCTTATAATCCTTAAATTCCCGAAGTCCAGGCTGCAGGACCCCAGACCAGATCCTTCGCAGACACCGCCTCTTTGTCTCCATCACTGAATCCACAGCCATGAGCAGGACTCCCAAGCAGCAGAGGCCCCTGTAGCGAAAAATCTCATGTTTTGGCCCTTAAGGGAATTCCTTGAAGGTTCAAAAGGGTAAAACATCAGCAAAATCATGAATAGGGTTTTCAGGAGCGTCAGACTAGCGAAAATCCTTATGTTTTGGCCTTAAGGAAAATCTTTGAAGGCATAAAATAGTCAAAAAATAGCCAAAATGACCAATTTGAGGGTTTCCAACGGCGCCAAACAAACGAAAAATCCCTATGTTTTGGCCTTAAGGGAATTCCTGGGTAAACAAATCACGAAAATTATGAATTTGAGGGTTTTCAGGGACACCAGACTAGCGAAAATCCTTATGTTTCGGCCTTACGCGAAGTCCTTCAAGGCCCAAAATAATCAAAACAGCACTGAAATTTGGAAATTGAGAGTTTTCAGTGGCGCCAGACTAGCGAAAATCCCTATGTTTTGGCCTTAAGGGAACTCCTCAAAATAGTAAAACATCACGAATATGAATTCGAGGGTTTCCCGTATCAAGTGTTTTATTGGGTTGGAGAAAATCTCTGGGATTTCCCCAACCCAGTACAACACTTGAAACAGTTTTCTGGCGAGGAGAAAACTGTTTCAAGTGTTTAGAAACACTTTTGAAACACTTGAACAGTTTGGTGCGGGGGAGAAAAGAGTTTCAAGTACTTTAATGAGTTGGGGAATATCTCTGGGATTTCCCCAGCCCATGAAAAACACTTGAAACAGTTTTCTGGGGGGGAGGAGAAAACTGTTTCAAGTGTTTTGAAACACTTATCTCTTCATACTAAAATAGTACCTACCAAGAGGCTACCTCACATAGACCTTAAAGGTCCTACGCACATATAGGGTCTAGAAGGTTTAGGGTTTAGGGTCTAGGCTGGTTTTTCACTATCGCCTCGGGTACGTAGCTTGCATATTCACTCTCTCTCTCTCTCTATCTCTTCTTGCTTTCTGTCTTTCTTTCTGTCTCTCCCTCTCTCTCTCTCTCTTTCACTCGTTCTCTCTGACTATTTCCTTTGCTTCCATCTGAATCTTTCGGTCTTTCTTTGCTTCATTCTTGCCTTCTTTTTTCCTCACACACACACTCTCTCTCTCTCTCTCTCTCTCTCTCTCTCTCTCTCTCTCTCTCTCTCTCCTCTCTCCTCGCTCCTCGATCCTTCCTTCTCCCTCCTCTTTTCGCCTACCCCCCGAAGGACGTCAACAAGCCTGCAACCCCCACGGGGTATTTTGCTGCAGGCCTCTGCGGCAACCACTGTGTCACCCGCCACGCAGCCGGTGGCGACTTGCTCTGCGTATTGTTTTGAATTTTACAGACTCGCAGTAGGAAGTGGGAGTGATTCAGTTTCATTGCAGCCTTGTTGCATGCCCCGTTTCAGAAATTGGTACATCCCGGGGAAATCAATGTGGAGCCTTTTTGCGCCATGTCAGCCAACATGCGAGATCACGCAAGGGCTTGTCTCAATCCAGCTGTTTGATTCAACATCTTTAAGGGTACGGAATTGACCTGACGTTTTCTGACCTCAGGTCGCTTCAGGTGGGGCCCCGAGCTGGCGCGAGCTGGCGTCGCTGACGTCAGGTCGCTCTGGTAAAAGCGGGCGCGGCCAACTGGACACGACCTGCTCGCTGGCGTCCTGGCGTCCTGGCGTCCTGATGCCCCTTTAATTATTCTTCCCCCCCCCCCCCCCCCCACCTCAGCTCGCTCTAGGTTGGGACACAAGCTGGCGCCACCTGGTGTTGAAAACTCTAGTGCGTCTGGTGCCCCAAATCTTTTTCTTCGTTGTTTAGATGAGCGTGTGCCCTCCCTGCCAGTTCGGAATACATTTCGGCACGTAAGTTTCCAGGTGACCGGGGTCGGCGCTGCCGCTGCGCCAACACCCGCTGCCGCAGATTCCACGTGCCCGGGTTGGCTCCGTGCAATTTCAAGCAGCCGAAAAAAGCGTTGCGGACAGCTTCCCCAAAAAGAAGCATCGCATGTTGTTTAAAGGCTTTTTGGTCTGGGCAGTCGGGGCCGCAGCCCGCAAATGCATTTTCCGCTTTGTGACGGAGCCCATATGCTCCGATAATCCGATATTGGTCTGAATCAATCGTTGTATTGACTTTTGATCCGAATCAATCTTCTATTGAATATTGATTCTTGGGCTGCAAAATCAATCTTGCAAAAATAATGTTCTATTGGTTCAAAACCAGATTCGCTATTGATTTTTCTATTGGTTCTAATATTGATTGTTCTATTGATTTTTCTATTGATTTGTACTGCAACCAAAAGTCCTATATCTACCAAGTGGTCCTATATCTACCAATGTATTTGGCCAGTGTGTCTATAGGGTTATATATACTCAAACAAACATTTGTAGGTGACTTAACTGACTTCAGTCATGGTCTGGACGGACAAGTTGAGGTGTTTGGACTTAGCACAAGAAGATTAACAATTCTAAGAATATTTAAATGCCTGAACAGGCAAGACTGTTCAGTGTCTGGATAGATACAAAAGGCTTAAACCCTAAACCCTAAACCCCAAACCCTCCAGACAAAACAGCTAAATATTGTTTGCGGTGTGATTCTGAGATTCCCAAGTTATTCGTCTAAACTCCTGCCAAGCAGTAATTATTCCGCAAACATCTAGAAACTTTTGCTTCAAAGACAGAAGCTTTCACTCAACACTTTCGCTCAAAACGTTATTGGGACTCCAAAAATTGCATAAGTAGGTTACCCTAGCCCCATGGTTCCAAAACAGAAACTTCCCCTCAAAAGTTTCAAATCGCTTAGACTTGAACCTCTGGACACCCCTCAAAATGTAGAAACTATAACTGTAGCTTCAAAAACAGAAACGTTCGCTCAACACTTTCGCTCAAAACCTTCGCTCCGCACGATATTGGGACCCAAAGCCTGTACAATGTCTGTTAACCCTAAACCCTAGACCTCAAACTAACCCTCTGCCAAACAGAAACTTTTCCTCAAAACTATCCCTTCAAAACTTTCAGTTCACTTAAACCCTTGGGCACCCCGCAAAATCTAGAAACTATAGGTTCCAAAACAGAAACTTTCGCCCGAAACGTTCGCTCAAAACGTTGCGGGGACCCAGACCCTATACAACTTCCATAAACCCTAACCCTAAACCCTAAGCCCTAACCCTAAACCCTAAACCCCAACCCTACACCCTAACCCTAAACTCTAAACCCTACACCTCAAACACCCGCTCAAAACCTACTCGTACGCTCCAAACGATATTGGGACCCAAAGCCTGTACAATGTCTGTTAACCCTAAACCCTAAACAAACAAAAACTCCCCAATACTTCCAATTCACTTAAACCTCTGGGCACCCCGCAAAAATCTTGAAACAATACGAAACAGAAACTTGCGCTCAGAACGTTCGCTCAAAGCGTTATTGGGACCCAAACCCTATGCACTTTCTATAAGCCCTAACCCTGACCCTAAACCGTAAACCTTAAACCCTAAACCCTAAACCCTAAACCCTAAACCATGGGGGATGCTTCGGGGCCCTTTTTGCTGGAGAACTCACACGACATCACGATTGTTCCCTGCGGAGTGATTCCAGAGGGGGCCGGCTAGGCGGGTGGCGAAAAAAAACCCTAAACCCTAAACCCTAAACCCTAAACCCTAAACCCTAAACCCTAAACCCTAAACCCTAAACCCTAAACCCTAAACCCTAAACCCTAAACCCTAAACCTAAACCCTAAACCCTAAACCCTAAACCCTAAACCCTAAACCCTAACCCTAAACCCTAAACCCCTAAACCCTAAACCCTAAACCCTAACCCTAAACCCTAAACCCTAAACCCTAAACCCTAAACCCTAAACCCTAAACCCTAAACCCTAACCCTAACCCTAAACCTAAACCCTAAACCCTAAACCCTAAACCCCCTAAACCCTAACCCTAAACCCTAAACCCTAAACCCTAAACCCTAAACCCTAAACCCTAAACCCTAACCCTAACCCGAAACCCTAAGCCCTATAAACCCTAGAGCCTAAACCGGCAATGTGGCCTGAGTGTCAGCTAGGCGGGTGGCCAAAAGAAAAAACTAAACCGTAAAACCCGAATTAAACCTTAAACCCTAACCGTAAACCCTAAACCCTAAACCGAAGTAACACGGAAGGGTGTTCTTTCCATCGTCCTGAACCCCAACCCCTAACCCCTAACCCCTAAACCCTAAACCCTGAACCCTGAACCCTGAACCCTGAACCCTAAACCCTAAACCCTAAACCGTAAACCCTAAACCGCAGTAACACAGAAGGGTGTTTTTCCAGTGTCTGGAAGACACCGAATATAACAATGCCTGGATGGACACATTCAGTGTCCGGAATGCCACTAAACTAAATCGGCTTTCAAGACAAAACGAGTATCACAACTTCGTGTTTGGTTTCGGTGTCTGGATAGACAAGCTGTCAATCATTTTCGCAAAAAAGTTAGAAAATTTGAAAACGTCATGAAACGTCATGAGTCAACCCATGAACCCCGAAAAACGTCATGAAACGTCATGAGTCAACTCATGAACCCCAAAAACGTCATGAAACGTCATGAGTCGTCGTGAGTCAACTCATGAACCCCAAAAACGTCATGAAACGTCATGAGTCGTCATGAGTCAACTCATGAACCCCCAAAACGTCATAGAACATCATGAGTCAACTCATGATGCCTGGTATTTTGTGTGATGTGTATATTGGCCCAAAAGTTCTGGTACAAACAAACTGAGCCAGATGTGAAATGTTGTGTCGAGCTGTGTTTTTCGAAAACGTTTTATATAAACATCACGAACCGAAGAAGAAAGCGGCAAAGACTTCGAAGGACGCCCAGAGCCCCAAGCCAACGACAAAGGACCAGGCCAAACACAGTCTTCTTCTTGGTTTCTCTCTTCTCTCCTCTCTCCTCCCCTCTTTTCTCTCGTCTCTCTTCTCTCTGTTCTCTCGTCTCTCGTCTCTCTTCTCTCTTCTCTCGTCTCTCTTCTCTCTTCTCTCTTCTCTCTTCTCTCTTCTCTCTTCTCTCTTCTCTCTTCTCTCTTCTCTCTTCTCTCTTCTCTCTTCTCTCTTCTCTCTTCCCTCTTCCCTCTTCCCTCTTCCCTCTTCTCTCTTCTCTCTTCTCTCTTCTCTCTTCTCTCTTCTCTCTTCTCTCTTCTCTCTTCTCTCTTCTCTCTTCTCTCTTCTCTCTTCTCTCTTCTCTCTTCTCTCTTCTCTCTCTTCTCTTTCTCTCTTGTTCTTTCTCATGGTGTTTCTCTTTGTCTTTCTTTGCCTCCTCCTCCTCCTCCTCTTTCTCTTGCTCTTTTTTTCGTTGGATTGTCTTTCTTCTTTGCTTTCTCTTTCTCTTATGCTTTCCTTGTTTTATATGTCTTTTTTTTCTCTGTCTCTTCATCTGTTCCTTCTCTTCCTCTTTCTCTTGCCTTCTTTTTTCTCTTGCTCTCGTTTTTCTCCGTCCCTTCCTCTGTCGCTTTTCCTTTCAATTTTCTCTTTCTCGTTCTATGCTTCTTTTCTTCCTCTGCTACTATCTCTCTCTCTCTCTGTTCTACTCTCTCCTCTCTTCTTTCTACTCTCTTCTCCCTTCTATCTTGTGTCTTCGATGCAGAAGGTTTAAACCCTAAACCCCAAACCCTAAACATCCCTAAACCTAACCCTAAACCCTAAAACCCTAAACCCTGAACCCTGAACCCTGGACCCTAACCCTAAACCCTAAACCCTAAGGACCAGGATATATAGAAATTGTATGTGATATCATCTGAACTTACGAAGTTGTTTGTCTAAACAAGCTGGCACCACACAAAGCGCCTTCCCCAAGCAAAAATATAAAAATTAAACGTAAAATACAAAACGTCTAAGGAAGTTGATCCAAGAGGCCGAAATTTCATCTTAACAAGGCTTCAAAAGCCTTATGAGGCACCCAAAATTTTAAAGCAAAACCAACAACAAACTCGCTCGAAACCTTCGGTCAAAACCCATTAGTCGGGGGCCTTGGATCCGGGACCATGGAACCCAAACCCTTACAGCCAACAAACCTAGCAATCCGAACAACCCTAACAACCCTAACAACCCTAACAACCCTAACAACCCTAACAACCCTAACAACCCTAACAACCCTAACAACCCTAACAACCCTAACAACCCTAACAACCCTAACAACCCTAACAAACCCCAAACCTTTAAACGGCCCTAACCCCTCCCCCCCCCCTCACAAAAGAAGAACCTGAAGCCTTGAGCCCGCAAGCCGGACGTGACCAGGTTCATTTTCCAGTCTAGTCGGCCAAATCCCTTAAATCAGAAGCAAAAGCGCCTTTAAGGGGTTTAGGGTTGGGGTTTGGGGCCTCCATCCAAAGAAATCCGAAAGCCAAAGCCTTTCGGCTGAATACCTTGCAGCCCTGAACCCTTGCAGCCCCAAGGCCTGTAGACCTTACACCCTAAACCCTATACCCTAAGCCCTAAGCCCTAAGCCCTAAGCCCTAAACCCTAAACCTTAAGCCTAGACCAGACGTCTTGAGACTCCCAAGTTGTTTCCTCGGGCCTTGTTGCCTAGTTCCAAGCTCCCCCTTAAATCCTATACCGGTTCAAGGTGATGTTTGGGGTTTAGGGCTTAGGGATGTTGGGGTTTAGGGTTTAGGGTTTAGGGTTTAGGGTTGAGGGTTGAGGGTTGAGGGTTTAGGGTTAGGAATGAAGAGACGCAGGAGCTGGCCCCTGGCTTCTCCGCCGATCTTCACGACGTCCGCCGGGCAGTAGTTGACTGCAGCCGTTGACGCCGAGGGCCGCAGCGTCACAGTGTTGAAAGCCCGAAGAACTAACCCTAAACCCTAAACCCTAAACCCTAAACCCTAAACCCTAAACCCTAAACCCGAAACCAAGTATAGGGGTTTGCAAGGGTTTGGTGTCTCAAGAGGTTCGAGGGACACCGCGGAGGCCTGGGGGCTTTGGATTTAGAGGCTTGCGGCTGGGACAGCTAGGGCTCAATGCACCACGGCAATGAATTAGCACAGCTGTGGGCCTAAGCCCTAAGCCCTAAGCCCTAAACCCTAAACCCTAAACCCTAAACCCTAAACCCTAAACCCTAAACCCTAAGCCCTAAACCCTAAACCCTAAACCCTAAACCCTGAACCCTGAACCCTAAACCCTAAAGCCTAAACCCTAGCCCGAAACCCTAAGCCCGAAACCCTTCTTCCCGGAAACAGTGCCAGGTGGCTCTTGCCCACATCCTGGAGACGCAGCCAGAGCTTGTGCGCCACAGGGGGCCCTGAGGTGACGTGGCTAGGCAACCCCTAAACCCTAAACCCTAAACCCTAAACCCTAAACCCTAAACCCTAAACCCTAGAAGTAAGTCGCCGGAAGCTGTAGTCTGAAACAGCACAGACTGCGCGGGCGAAAGGCCGCCAAATGTTGCGCCAGCTCCGCATAACTCATCGGCTTCTAGCACAGTACGTTTTGGGGGGAGCAGATCTTGGTTCAGGGGTTTAGGGTTTAGGGTGTAGGGTTTAGGGTTTAGGTTTTAGGGTTTAGGAAACCGAAACTCTACTAAGCCTGAACCCCGAAACCCTAAACCTTACAGGGCTTAGTCCCTAAACTCTAGAAGGCCCTAAGCCCTAGCAACCCCCCTGAACCCGAACCCCAAACCCTGAGCCAAGTGATCCAGCCTGAGTGACCCTGTCCTGGCGCATCTGAGTCACTATGATGATAGAGAGAGGGGTTTAGGGTTTAGGGTTTAGGGTTTTAGGGTTTCAGGGTTTTAGTGTTTTTGGGTTTTGGGGTTTTTGGGTTTTTGGGTTTTTGGGGTTTTTGGGGTTTTTGGGTTTTTGGGTTCTTGGGTTCTTGTGTTTTTGGGTTTTTGGGTTTTCGGGTTTTTGGGTTTTAGGGTGTTAGGGTTTAGGGTTTAGGGTTTTAGGGTACCACCATCCCCCCACCCCTTCCCCCCCAATTTCCCAAGCTCCTGAGACTGGAGGTACCTTAACCCTGAACCCTGAACCCTGAACCCTAAACCCTAAACCCTAAACCCTAAACCCTAAACCCTAAACCCTAAACCCTTGGGAGGTACCTTCTTTCCACCGCCTGCCGCCGAAGTACAAGACGCTGATCATGGACTCTTTGTCCGTGGACTTCCAGTTCAGCCAGTTTCTGCAGGCAGCTAATTTTTCCGGTGTAGGGTTTAGGGTTTGGGGTTTTGGGTTTGGGGTTTAGGGTTGATTTAGGGTTTAGGGGGTTACTTTTGGAAGAAGGGGTAGGGGGGGGGGCTATGGGGGGTTTTAGAGGGTCATAGGGTCTTAGGGGTTTACGGATGTACTACTTTTGGGGCAAGGTCTCAGGTGTCGGTCTGCTTGAAGGTGGATCCAACATCTTGTTACCCTTAATAGGCCCTACACCCTAACCCTAAACCCTAAACTTAACACCGTAAACCCGAACCCTTTTAAGAGGTTTCGGAATCTTGCGGACCAGCAACTGGCCCTACGCAAACGCCCGTAGCAAGTATCACCATCGCGAGCTCCCGGGACAGAGGGTGCGGGAAGCAAGACAATACAGTTTTAGGGTTTAGGGTTTAGGGTTTAGGGTTTAGGGTTTAGGGTTTAAAGCCCTATTACGGCCCTCGAAGAAGTCGAGGGTCGGCCCGGACAGGCAGAGATCGTTCCTTCGAACCTGGTCGTTGCCCGGAGCCGCAGTTCGGGACTTTTTTCTTGAGTAGGGTTTAGGGTTTAGGGTTTAGGGTTTAGGGTTTCGGGTTTCGGGTTTCGGGTTTCGGGTTTCGGGTTTCGGGTTTCGGGTTTCGGGTTTAACTTGTTGGGGGCATTCTAATCCCCATATTTATATAACGAGGTTTTAGGGCTTGGGAGTGGGATTAGGGCTTTGGGTTTCGCGTTCAGGGTGCCAAGGTTTCAGAAATTTCCGGGGTATCTTCCAGCGGTTGAGGGTTCAGGGTTCTCAGGCTGTTGTGTTTGGGAGTCCTCGGCTTTGTTGGGGTTTAGGGGTTTAGAGGTTTAGGGTTTAGGGTTTAGGGTTTAGGGTTTAGGATTTAGGGTTTAGGGTTTAGGATTCAGGGTTTAGGGTTTAGGGTTTAGGGTTTAGGGTTTAGGGTTTAGGGTTTAGGGTTTAGGGATTGGGGCGCGGGAGTTTCCAGCCCCTGGTGCCCCAGGTCAAGGAGAAGCTGAAGAATCACGGGGAGGAGGGCTACTCCATCTTCTGCTTCCGTGGCTTCGGCTTCTTTTCTAGGGGCTTTCTGGGTTTAGGGTTTAGGGTTTAGGGTTTAGGGTTTAGGGTTTAGGGTTTAGGGTTAGGGTTTAGGGTTTAGTGATTAGGGTGGGTCTTAGGTGTCTTGGGCTCTAGATTCGAAGGGGTAGTGGCCCTGCCGGCCCTGCCCCGATGGCAGAGGAGATTTGAGTTTGGGAGTTCGAGGGGCATACGGTTTGGGGTTTACCCTAATGAAACCCCAACCCTAAACCCTAAACCCTAAACCCTAAACCCTAAACCCTAAACCCTAAACCCTAAGTCTGAACCCTAAGAGTGTTTTACGACTTGGGGTTTGGAGGTTGGGGTTTCAGGCTTGCCGGTCTGACGAGTCGCACGACACATGCTCGGGGTTCGGGGTTTGCTTGGGGTTTAGGGCTTCTAGTAGGGTTTAGGATTTAGGGCCGGGCTTAGGGTTTAGAGCTTAGGGTTTAGGGCTCAGGGTTTGGGGTTTAGGGCTTTGGGTTTAACATCCCACATCTATTCTCCGCCGTCGACGCGGCGCCTTTGCCAGGTATCTTCGCGCAGATGTCGGGCAAGCTAGGCCGGGCTTCTTCGCGGCGGCTTGTGGACTTAAGACCTGAACTCGTATTTGCATTTTTCGTGTTAATTATTCATGTTTCTGAATATATGTGTATATATATATAAAGCTCACTACCTGAGGATTTTTTATCTTGGTATTATATCAACCCCTTGAACCCTCAGACCCAAAGCCCCTATCAACCAAACCCGAAAACGCGGCCCCAGAAGCTCTGGAGCGTAAACAACTGAGCCGCGTTGCCTGCATAGCTCCTTGTTTTGGAAACCCACGCCACTGCCCACCCCTCCACCCCTAGGTACCCCCAACCCCAACCCTGATCCCCCCCCCCTCCGCCCCTACTTAAGAGTTGGGGAGGCTTGTTTCGGGTAGCTCATCAGGGACCCTAAGCCCCAAAACCCCAAACCCTTACCCTTTTGGCTCCCTAAACCCTGATCCCCCCCCCCACTTGCAGGTTCTAGGGGTGAGGGTGTAGGGTTTAGGGGGCGAGGGGTTTTCGGTTCGTCTAAGAAGAATTCAACATACCCCAAACCCATACCTCTCAACTCACAAAGGAGAATGTATGGAAGGATTTTACCATACCTCAAATCTTTTCTGGCTCTGCCGAAGGTGTAGGTTGACCATTTCTGAGAGTTTAGGGTTCCTGACACCCTAAACCCTAATTTCGGGTTTAGGGTTTCAGGTTCAGAGTTTGCATTGTTTCTGAGCTCCAGCACACTTTTACACCATCTTCCCCAAGCCAAACCCGAAAGGACGACCCAGAGTTGAGCCTTCTTACCTGCGGCACATCCGGAACCCTAAACCCTAAACCCTAAACCCTAAACCCTAAACCCTAAACCCTAAACCCTAAACCCTAAACCCTAAACCCTAAACCCTAAACCCTAAACCCTTTCGTCAACCCTCAGCCCGAAAACTCTGCAAGCCTCCTCGGGCCCTGTAAGCCCTAGGCCCGTAAGCCCCAGATCCCAATAGACCATAGACCCAAACTTGCCAAACGCCTTGCAACCCTAAACCCTAAAGCCCTAGAACCTCAAGCCCTCCACTTTATTTCACCTTCATGCCTTCCAAACCCAGGCGCCATGACCGCGCCCCATCTCCAGCTGGACGCCAGGGGATGCGACCAGGCCCAACGGACCCAATGTCCTTGCGTCCAGCAATGCTGGGCCATGGAGGTACGTTGACCCAGGCGATGCTGGACGAGATGCAGGAGGAGCGTCGGGATGATGCCAATGTTGGAGGGGCACAGTTCGTCTGGGAGACCGACCAAGTCCCAGGTGGACACCAACTAGCACGCAGCCAAGGGCCGAGGCCCGGTCCGTCTGTTGCGACGTCGACTGACTGGGAGCTCCTGACAAGGAGACCTGGGAGAAGTTTTGCCCACGTTGCCCGAGACAGAGCATGAGGTGGTCAGCCAGGTGGCCCATGTAAGAGCTCATGGATCCCAACCCGAGGCGCCCCTTGGCCCCGTACAACCACCTTAAGCCTGCAAGTTCAAAGCCTTGAAGTCCTAAACACCCAACGGCCCCCAGCCCCCTAGACCCTTAAACCCTGAACCGCAGCCCGCGCGCCTCCCTCTAAGTTACGAAACCCTAAACCCTCAACCCTAAACCCTAAACCCTAAGCCCTAAACCCTCAACCCCAAACCCTAACCACTCTAGGTGACAAGTCCCTACATGGCTCGCTCTTCATGACCGCGGCCTGGCCGAAGTAAGGTCCACACCTACTCATTTCTGGGGTTTAGGGTTTAGGGTTTAGGGTTTAGGGTATCGGGGGGTTAGGGTTGTGGGGTTTAGGGTCTATAGGGTTTAGCAGGGGGGTTAGGGTTATAGGGTTTCGGGGTTTAGGGTCTAGGGGTCCAGGGTTTGGGGGCTTGAGGTTTTTGGGTTCAGGGTTTGCTTGTGAGGCTTTGGATAGCCAACAGTCGTTCCTTGCATATCGGTGTAGCTCTCTCCAGAAATTAGGGCTCTCTTTTTTTGCGGTCCATTTTTCAAGGGTGCCGTAGCATACATTCACATATGACGCACAAAGGCACGCTAAGTATGAGAGAACTGCCCATATACAGTCTGAGAGAATCCTTGACTTCGGTAGAACCCCCTGCTCACAAATACGCCCTTGGCCCTTCAGGGCTTCTTCGGCTTTAGGGTTTAGGACTTTTGGGCTTTTGGGTTTTGGGGCTTTAGGATTTGGGGTTTAGGGTCGAGGGTCTGGGGTTTAGGCTGTGTGTGGGCTTTCGGCTTGCAGGAACGAGTGTCATGGGAGGTTCGGACGCTGGCTGGTGTAGTGACGTAGTGGGGGCTTCCCTCGAAGCATCTGAAGACTATCTGGGGAAGCTTTCCCCACCCAGTGGTACCAGTGGTACCCTTTTTTTCCTTTTTCTTTTTGTTCAAGGTTTCCTTAAACAGTAAGCAACCCCAAAAAGGGTGCCCGTACGATAGCATGGTTGCTTGGCTACCAAGAAAAGCACAAAGCGACGTCGGCTGAAGAGTGGAGGAGCTTGCGCCCCAAATACGGCAAAGCTTTTGGATCCTTACTCAGCCCCAAAACCGAAAGACTTGGGTTTAGGGTTTTGGGTTTTGGGTTTTGGGTTTAGCCCCCAGAAGCATCCAAGCCTGCCCTCCCCACCCCACGCCGTTGCCCAAGGAATCCCAGTTTCAACGCTTCCGCCCAGGTGGGGGTTGGCTGGGAGCGCGGGCTTGTGGGTTTGCAGGGTTGGCGGCATTCGGGAATGAGGGTTTGAAATGGGGCTAAGGGCGGGGCTCATGTAGACTAACCCTGACACCAACAACAGCGCAGGCCCCACTCGCACTCCATTCAACCCGAAAGAACCGAATCGTGCGCACAGCTTTCGCTCTCGATCCCTCTGCCCTAAAACACCATTGATCCTGATCCCTTAGCCCTAAACCCTACATACCCTTAGAACCTGCAAGCCCCGGAAAACCCTAAGACTCTGAAATGCTAGGGGACCTTGGGCTCTGAAGTCCTTAAGCCGAAAACCCGCAACCCCAAAACAGAAGCAGCCCTAAACCCTAAACCCTAAACCCTAAACCGTAAACCCTAAACCATAAACCCTAAACCCTAAACCCTAAACCCTAAATCCTAAACCCTAAACCCCAAACCCTAAACCCTACACCGCTTTAACCTCCTCTCCCAAACCTCCTGAGCCCCAAAGCCCGAGAAAAACAGATCCTAAACCCTAAACCCTAAACCCTAAACCCCAAAACCCTAAACCCCAAAACCCCTAAACGTCAACGTCCCTTCCAGGCCTCGAGGCTCTCATGCAGCTCAGGCACAGGGCTGGTGTTAGGGTTTAGGGTTTAGGGTTTAGGGTTTATAGGGTTTAGGGTTTAGGGTTTAGGGTTTATAGGGTTTAGGGTTTAGGGTTTAGGGTTGATGGGTTTAGGGTTTAGGGTTTAGGGTGGTCGGGTGTTCGGGCGTTAGGGGTGTTAGGGTGTTAGGGGCGGGGACAAGCCTTAAGTCTTGGATGGTTGTCAGGGGCACGAGGAGCTTCTCCGGGCTGAGAAAGGCTTTGCGCCGACTCTCAGGGCTTGGGGTTTAGGGTTTAGGGTTTAGGGTTTAGGGTTTAGGGTTTAGGGTTTAGGGTTTAGGGTTTAGGGTTTAGGGTTTAGGGAATTCTTGGGTTACGTTTAGGGGCTTATAGGGTTCATGCGGCCCTTAAGGCTTGTAGGGCTTTTTCAGCTTTAGGGTTTTTTAGAGGTGTAGGTGTACACAAGACGTTGAAGGTACAGGATTGGCGCTTTGAGTCCTTGGGGCCTGGTGTTTTTGGGGGTGGGTAGACGTGATTGTGAGCTTGCTTGGTGGACAAAGCTGCACAGCCGCCTGGTGTGACGGGGTGGACAAACTTTCGGGACGCCCG